>JAGTTH010006090.1:0-26169 GCA_022606485.1 Agraylea sexmaculata | reverse complement strand
CGACTACCCTAACTTGCGTAACGACTCTATTTTCATAATTTTACTAACAATTTTATAAAATACGATGTCAAACTTCAATATTTAGTCAAGATGATTGATCGGGATTTTCTTCATATTATATCCCAGTCGTAATCACCGATCAAATCATTTTTTTTATACTTGACCAGGATTTTAATTATTAACCCCATTCGCCGTACCCCCTGAGCTATTACTCTAGAATATAAAAAAATACATAATGTTAAATTTTAGGCATGCTGGAAATGGCCCCGATTAAAAAGCCACTTTTTTTGTTCTAGTATATAAAAAAAGAGAAAAAGAATCTATATTTCGCTTAATATTACTAGCGACATATACATTTATCATATATATTTATTTGCATCTCAACGCTCTTAAGAGCTTTTTTAATGACAGGACAAAAATAATAATAATAAAAAGGTTTATAACAAAAATGAAAAGTATTATATATAAAAATAAATTATAGTATTATGTTAAAATGTATAAATAGAATGTATATAAAATAAAATAAAGTAATGTGTGGGAAGCAATCATTTATATGTTACTATATAAGGTCGCTCCTAAACAAGTCCTCTAGGTGGCAGAATTGGTGGAAAAGAGTTCAACCAGTTGCGCAAATTCGTTTCCATGTCGTTGTAGCCTATTCAAAGGAGGTATAGATGAGATAAAAAATTATTATATGATTTTCACTATATAAATAAATGAATATATATGTATTATGTAATCACATTTTATGGGGTTATTATTGTATTGTAAATATTTGTTTGTGCGTTAAACATTCGACTGCATTTAGTCGTGAGTAAGTGAACTTATAGCTACTTACGAGCAGATGTCTTTGTCAATATTCACAACTATAGTACGCCAAAGTCAGCTTCTATTCAAGTTTAGTATTGAGATGTTGAATGAAAAGAAAGAAAGGGGATGAAAGGCGCGAGTAAAGAGAATAGAGAAAAACGTGGTCGTTCCGAGTCCATTGTGGATAGACTCGCTTCAAACCAGAATGCATTTCAGTACTTGGCTAGACTAGTAGTCGCTTTGATTTGCTTTCACGACCATTATCTTACTAATTGCCTTTGATAATAAACCGGCTCGATGGGCCGCAAACAATCTGGGAAACCTGGAAGCCTGCTTAGATACCGCGGGCCACTTGCGGTCATTTACAAGGATCATACCATATTAACCTTAGAAATCATTATATACTACACGTCCTTTCAGCTTATTAACTTGACCCATTTAATCCCTCTTTACTCGCTGTCAATCGAAATACCGTTTATAGGTCAAAGCACAGCCACTCACCTCGAAGCACGCAAGAAATATCATAAATACAGTAAAACATTTTATAAATCCTCACATGACTAGTCTCTAATATTCAACAAATAATTATTCAGGGTATTTAATAAAGACACCCTTACGATTTCTCGCCACCCTTAGGGTCGTTCCACCGAATGACACGGAGTAGTCTAATTCGTTTTTTCACATAGGGTGACAAGATCGAAATTAAATTTTAAATAATTGATGAAGAGGGTGCAAACGATCCCTTATTTGCCAGCTGTACAGTTATTTGTCGAACGAGATGGGGATGAACACCACTTATGTATATCAGGGTGCAGATAATAATAATGCCTGTTGGGAATTCAAAAATACATCATGTAAAGCATAGACATTATTCTTCAAAATGTGAAATTTTGTGTATATGAAATTGCCCTAGCATTATTCTCAACGCAATCAATCATTCTAAAAATATCTCTCTTATTTTACAGGTGAGTCAACAATCTACTTATGGTGATTACTTATACGATGGCGAAGGTGAGGTAAGTGGTACTGTGTTTTCCACATAGTGGATCTTAAATCGAGTCCCGGTTTAATTAATGCGTTGGGTTCGGTCAAAGTTCATTAACTAGGTTTAACCCTTAACTCAGTCATAAAATAGTGCGAGAGGGGCTTTTCATCTGTTGCATTACGCTACTTTACTACATTATTTAACTTCAAACCGCACATATAGTAAATAAGTTATTTTGCAAGTATAATTAGTGACTGTTATGCTTAAAACTTAAATAGGTAACTTTAAATTGTGAATGCATAAATAATGCCATTTCACCAGGGACCATGTTTTATTAAGTGACATTTTTCAACAAATAAATTCACCAAAGAGTGATTTTTAGTTGTATTATAATATTACTAAATTTCGCGAATGACTATAGAAATGCATATTTTGAATAAGAAGGTAGATTTTTTATGATAGTTTTGCAAAGAGTAAAAATCATTGACTTTTATCGATTGGATTAATACAAATTTTACAGAATAAATAAATCGTAATGATAATAATTTATCAAATTTGACGTAATAATGATGAAATAAAATAAATAAAGAAAAATAATACAAATGATCTTAACAATAATGGGTGGAGTCAAAGTCCCGCTATTTTTTTTTATTGAGTTATGTGACGTTTAGATCATTTTCCTTTAATTTCGACCAGTTTCGTCAATATGTTTGCTCTTTTTGTGGTGTAAATCAATCCATTATAAAATCGGGGTGTATTGTGCGATTGAAACAACCAGCCTATTATTATTATTTAAATTATCTAATTAAAAATGAAAGGAACAGATTTGGACGTATACAATTAACTGGTTTTCAAATTGTGTTGCTTAGTAAAATATATTTATTTTATCTAAATATTTGAGCAATGTGTGTAAATGCCAACTATGAATCACGCCTCATTTATTACCTTGACATCGAAAATATGAATGTCCACAATATGAAGTGCTGAAGTAATTATTTAGTGCATTAAAGTTGTCTCGGTGGCTTTGCACTGACTTCCACTTCACTGAAATGATTCAAATTATATTCCTCGAGTGCGCAGTTGACCACAGAAGCAGGTCTGAAGGTATTTAGTGGGTTTGTGGTTGATTTAATATATTTAGGGTGTGAGATAAGACCGGCTTGGCGAAGAAGCAGCCGCTTAGATAATCCCATAGTACGACACTATTAAGCCACACGCCACGTTTCAACTAATCCCGTCTCTTACTCATATGCGGTCAACATTGCATTACCATTATACCTTTAAAATGGATTATTATTTAAAATTCATTCGTACAATATACATACCAGCTTATTTATTTTCAATTTCCCGCGCATTCATTGCTAAATGATTCAAACATACAAGGTTAGGCATTAAATTGGGGTTAATTTTAAACACTTCACATTGTATTGTACTTTAAAAATATTTTTTCATCAATAACTAACTTAAAATTGTCATAATCACAATAAACAACTATCTGGCTTTATTTTTAATATATTTTATTTTAAATGAAATAAGCAATTAGCAATAAAATCTTGTGGTGAATGTTAAAAAAGTGCGTCCATCGATGAAAAGTCTTATAAAATTAAGTCTCCCTACCAAACATTATTTTATATCATATTTATTTTTTAACCGGTGTGTTATAATAATTTTTATTATGCTCATATCATTATTTTTTTGAATAATTATAGGCGTTTATTGAATATAAAATAAATAATATAGTTCTAATGAAATTAAATGTATGGGATTTGTTTGTGCAAAATTATTGGTATTTGTTTTTTATTTACATATATTTATACTTATGAGTATTACAAGTTCTTACATAAAATGAAGAAATAAACATGTTTGATTATTAAATTAAAATAAAGAAAATGTGTAAATCCGTTAAAAGCGTTATAATAATTTATCATCATTCAAACAACTGATAATCTAATAATTTATTTATGATGTATTGTGTTCGGTCGTGTTTATTTTCGTAATTGTTGGGGAAACTTTTCAGTTTCATTATTCTTTGGCAAGTCTCCATATAATTTTGCATAGATTATGTGAATTTACCAAGGGTGAGGTAATTCTTATGGGGGAATGTGAATCTTGTAAACTTAAGACCCTTATTACCCCCATAGTATAATATGCATAAATAACACTCGATACAACTCCCTTTTAATTTTATCCCATTCGGTTCCCCTCTCCTTTGCATGAATATGTTTTGTATATTATTTATAATTCGAGCCTTCTTGTTCGTAATAACATCTTTATATTTTAAGCATTACAATAGATTTGTTTATAGGTAGTATGTGTATTTGAAGGATAGAAAGTCATGTGGTAGCAACAAAGCCACTTTCAGTTATGACACGTGAATGATAAATGAACTGTTCAAAGTTCCGCAACGGAATGGCCTACAATGCTTTTACAACGACCAACCCATCCGAAATTTCACTCTTTAACAGTAATTGAACACCACACATTCATCCTTAAAAAACATTTATTTTCATCACTATTTAATTCCATATCTTAAATATAATCAAATAGTCATTAGCGGTAGACTGTTAATGACGGGGGATCCGTTTCCAAAGAGTATGTCATTTGCTGACACAAAACAAAACGAATCGAAATGGAAATGTCACAAAGCGAAAATAAATATGGCGTGTAGAAAGCGAGGGGTAAAATACGAATAATAAAAAAAGAGAATTCGCCTCCATCAGTGCTAAGCCTTGTTGTCAGTAATTTTAATCTCACGTGTCCACACATCCGAAGTCTGTCGCTTTGTATACACAAATACAAAGTGTGTCGGTTTTTATGTTTTTAAATCCAAATTCCGGAAATTGCAACAGCCTATAATATAAACATGGGTTGTGAATTTGTTAGCAGGAAATGTGACGAACATTACGTCGCCTCGTGTCAAAAAAAAAAAAAAATCCATTAAAGCATCTCATTTATTTACAAAATACATATTCAACTTTTTTTATCTTATCAAGTGTGTTTCGCATTTCACATTCCTCTAAAATTACCTCATTTGTATATTTTAAGTAATGATATGAGTTGGTGTTTATTATACTAAAAAAACATTCGAATGTTTGTTCTACTCGGTAATTTATAAATGTATAATTTTAATTTAATGAAAGAAAGCACTATAATACATTATAAAATTGTGTACAAACAAATATAGATGAAATCAGCATATATTTCTCATGTTTAATTCATTTTTGTATTTAATTATAAATTTTTCAGTTCATTTTACTACCGCATTGCTTGTTATTGTAAATATTATTTTAAAAAATGCCTTAAAATGTATTCACTGTTTAAATATATTTATAATTTGATTTAATTAATGAAAACAAGTACTATAATAAATAAAATTTTATACAAATATAAACAAAATAATCATAAATTTCTCCAGTTTCATTGATTTCTGTATTTAATTAACTAATAATACAAATTGTTCACCACAATTATAAATCATTCTATACATTTACTACCGCCTGTAACTACTACTTGTAAATATTATTTTCAAATGCATTTAAATATTCATCCAATATTTTATTATATTTAGCTACTTGTCTTGCTTAATTTATTTTTCATCATCATTCATTATTTTTTGATTTATTTAATTACTACAGTTACACGCTTCATCGGCAGAAAGCTTTAACCGAATTAATAATGTACCTGACAATCCAAGAAATAATTTGGATTAAGAGTAAACTTGGATTATTCTTAATTTTATTATTATTTATACAACTGTTTGTTATAATATTTTAACAAATTTTATATTAAACATGCCCATATGATTATTATAAACTAGACATCTTATGAGTGAGTTAAAGTGTGTAAGTGGCCCCAAGCACATTTACGTTTAATTTAACTGTCAGTCAAACTGTTCAGTCAACTGAAGGACTGATCAGAAGCCACACACGTTCAGTATTGACTTATCATTCTAAACTGATAGTTAAACTGAATATGTGTGGTGCCCCTAACTCAAATCAAATGTAGCGAAAATTCACATTATAAAAAGGCGTATTCGTACCCTTTCCATTAAAAGTTTATGATAAATATCAAGTTATTTATCAGTGGTATTATATTATATGCTCTTTTAATATCATTAGTATTAATGCGTATTTGATTGTTCGCGGTAGCATGACTGAACGATTATTACTTGTTTTCGATAATGGCATGCGAGGAATATATGATGGAGTCACGTAATGAAAACACACACGGTTCTCGATTAACGGAGATGATCTAAAAGTTGTCGATGATATTGAAGTATAGTTATATATGGAAGCAGTTATCTGTATTCGGATCGTGGGTTGATTTAATCTGTAGCTGAAAGTTTGAGCTGACGTACTCATGAAATATGCCCCCGCGTTATCAGCTCAATGCAAATTCAGCACCCTGGCTTTTGCCGGTACTTCATCCCCCACTACGATGTTTACAGTACCATCTAGTATAACTTTTAACATTATTTAATAGTAAAGAGTTAATTATATTATTTAAAAGTTTTCAACAGTAAATATGCAACGGAGTTTTCCACATGTTTAATGGCGTTAGCGTGTGAGTCGTGGATTTTTGTGAGTGTATATTACAATTTCTTTATTAACATAAGTTTTTACATTGATTGATAGAACAATACATCTTTGGAAATAGACTTAGGTGTACAGAGTGTTTACATCTTTTTACCTATAACTAATATGAGAATGTTTTATTGAAATTTGACATGAGTAATAGTATTTAATTATAGAAAGAATGGGAAAAAAAATAAAACCCATTTACAAATTTGAAGGTTAATAAATAATAACAACGATAAAAGCAATATTAACAAAACAGTTACAAAATATATAATGCTTAAAAACTAAATAACAATTTGTTTGGGTAAAACCAAATTTGAGTTGAGTGGATTATTGGAAATTTTATTATATTTTTTTAAAAATAATATCAGTTTTGGAAGTTCAGTGGTAAAATGAACTTTCGTTTCCTCGAGACATATTTGGTTTTATTTACATGTCTTATGATTGGGTTAGTCGGGAAGTTAGTCATTTTAGTGTAATGTTTTTACTCAAATCTGCGATATTTGCTTTGATCATTTTTAACTTAATGTCCTCGTGGACTTCTTTAAGAAATGTGCCAGGTTCAAGATCCAAGGCCATCTTAAGACACTTGTTTTGGACAGTTTGAATTTTATTAATATGACTTTTTGCCGCAGTAGACCAAGCTGGGCATCCATACAAGAGAATCGGTCTGATAATTGATTTATAAAGAAGTAGCTTATTCTTGGGTGACAGCTGACTACGCCTGTTAATAAGTGTTTTGTGAGTGTATTAGTTCTTTTATATATATAAAAACGCACACAAGCAGTGACCAAAGTCGCACTAATAAATTAACATTATGTAATTAACAATACACTCACAAATATCCACATCTATACAAACGCAAATATACATATAATATACGAATACAAAATTAAGTTATTCAAATATATCCTCAACTAAAAATAAATTTAGTTTTACAACTTCTTTATCCAATAATTACTATGATACAATATATATTAGGAATTAAATTAAACCTACAGACATGATCTTTTTACTTATTTTAACATGAGGATTATTAATAAATAAAATAATCATTACAATATATGGGGAAAAATTACAAAAACCCATTTGTGACAAAAACTAAAAATAATCATAATCGAGTGTGACAACAAGTTTTTTTAACATAATAACAAATTTCATGAAATATTAATATTTTTTAAATAAGGCCTCATTGATTTGGGAGAAATATTGTCCGGATTCATTCAAGATTCAAAACAGTTGCTTTCATAGCATTAATCAGTTTATTAATATGTATTTTTTTTTACTTTTGAAATAATAGTCACAACAAAAATTGCGGGGCTTATCCAATATAAATAAATGTGTGTATAGTTTACAAATTAATATAATTAAATGTTAATCGTTGTTCCCATTGAAATATTTTCTATAGTTCACACACGCGATTTAATAATAAATGCAGATCTGATATCCTGTTTGTTATTTAATATTGTATTATATATAAAATGAGTATAATGACGAGGTATTCGTTAGTATTGTATATTAGCCAGCATACTCAAGACCGGGACTAAATCCACGTTCTCCAGAATGCCACTAGCAAAGACGTGACGATAAAAACAGACACTCTCTCGCATAATAAATAGTCGTAGGTCGTGCTGGAGCAACCGGGAGAAAGGGGAACATTGCTCAAAGCAAATTATTTCAGCGGCCAAATTTCACCACAACACTCGAAACTGACGCCACCTTATTGAAATAGCAGACGTGTTATATTTCATTGAAATATTTACGTTTTAAAGTATAATTTTTACATAAAACATACCAGCTGAACTATCCTTCTGTGTAGACCTTCGTATATCGGATTTCAACATTATATATAACGAAATTATAAATTGTTTTTTGTAAAAGCCATAAGCCTATCAATATCAGATTGTTCTTGAAATCCATGGTCAAGAGCGCAAATCCAATAACATCCACTCATTTTTTGAGAAAACTGAATTAAAAATCTTTACAATCTTGAAAATTTTGTTGAATACCTTTAATCAAAAGCTTTATATCAATTAAAAAGCGAAAGATTTTAGACTTTTGCGCTCTTGACCATCGACATATAATTTGTAAGTAAAATCAAAATATAAGATTCATATTTTCGATACTTTTTAATCTTTACAATTTAAAAAAAATATTTAATAACTTTATATATGAAAAATATGTAGGTGACGCAAATCAATTCAAAATCGACATAATTTTGGACTTAAAACTTTTGCGCTTTTGACTATCGAAATATAATTTGTACGTAGAAACAAAATTTAAGATTCAGATTGTCGACACTTTTTAATGAAATTTTGCAAAATGACACCATTATATGTTTAAAAGATAAAATTTCAAGGTATTTTATCTGGCTTTATAATAAAAAAAAATCTTCTTGTGGAATAGAATATGTTTAAAAACTGAAAAACTCTTTCAAACGATGCGATTGATCGATTTTAAAAATCATAAACAGAAACAATAACAGAAGAATTTTCAATAAAAAACAACCATTTTAAAATAACCCAGTAAATAAAATCTTCACAATATATAATAATAATATGATTTGTAAAATCTAAAACTATTTTTTGAGTTAAAATAATTCTTGGATAATATTATACATTTGATGAGTCTAAGAACTTAACTTAATAATGACGATAACGTCAATTTTTATTATTTAACTGTAACGCAATAATTATAAAACAAATTAAGTCTGTAAACTTTTGATTACATACCCACTGCATTAGAATTCCCAGTTTTGTATACTTAAGACCTTCAATTAGTTCGGTGTGAATTTAATCGAATAGAGTAAGAGGACTTTGTCACGGGGACAATGATATTATTACACAACGGTAAACAGACGGGTGACGAAATCGAATCGGTTGTATTATTTTGCTTACTGTTTGAATATCTGTGTGTATTTAAGTCAAAGGGTTTTGTGAAAACGTTGGGCGAATTTCCCTCGGGTTCTGTGGTGGATACTTGGCGATCCTCACCATCGCATATTAAAGAGACACACATTCTGAATATGAATTAACCGGGACGTTCATCCTGTTAAATCTGGCATAATTATTACATGTGCATAAGTGACAAAGTTTCCGCTACCTTGGTTATGTGACGTTTAGATCAGTTTCCTCACTCTTTTGGCTCGTTCTTGTGGCGTATTATAAATCAATTTTAAAATTGGGGCTAATTATGCAATTGGTTGGGGCGAAACTGATCTAAACGTCACATAACCAACATGGCGTGCAATCAAATTGGACTTTTTTTGTTTTAACTAAATTACAATTTCTTTATTTAATTTGAATTCTACATTGTTCATATAATACAAAAATCTTATGAATTAAACGTAGGTGTACAGAATATATAAATATTTTTACCTATAACTAACTTGAGAATAAAATTGTGTGTGAAATTAGAGATACTTTATATTAAGTATGGGACAAAAATAAAAAAAAACCATTGCCCCACCTGTTATTATAATAACCAAGGTAATTTTTATTCCAAACTATGAACCAATAACACCCCATGAACTAAGATAATTTTATTATTTCAATTAAAAAATCAGCAGAACTGATTAGAACGTATATTATAAACTGGCTTAAATTGTAATAATACTGAAAAAAATGTTAGTTATACTAATAGCGTCATGCAGGACTCGAACCTGCATCTTTATTAATTTATTGCAGACTGACACTTTAACCAATTGCCCCAACGGGGCTATTGATACATTAAAAAATAATTCATTTTATTTAATATTATA
Source organism: Agraylea sexmaculata (assembly GCA_022606485.1). Taxonomy (NCBI): domain Eukaryota; kingdom Metazoa; phylum Arthropoda; class Insecta; order Trichoptera; family Hydroptilidae; genus Agraylea; species Agraylea sexmaculata. Next base: position 16,037 of record JAGTTH010006090.1, on the reverse strand, counting down.
TAATTATTTTTAATATATTATACTGCAGTACCACTATAGCATTACGGGGGATACGAAGTCGCAAATATGATAATGCAGCACTCATCAGATCAACATAAAAAAATATAGAAAAGTATTAACATATAAAATAAAAGAATAAGAAACATATAAAAGATGGTACAATGTGAAAGATATAAAGATATTAATGTAAGTTAAATAGAAACTTGTGCACGAAGAAGCTTATTGGTTAATGTGTAGTCTGGAATCAACCCACAAAGACTCAGGTTCGAATCCTGCATGACGCGATTGGTATAACGAAGTTATTATTTGAATTCAATACACCTTCATCTAGTTTAGTACAAAAAAGCCTATTTTCTTCTATTGAATATGTCATCAATTTACTTTATAATTTAAAATTTGTTTCCTATTAATTCTGTCGCTTGAAAGTCCGGTTTATCTTTTAAGCGACAATCGTTGGGTAAATTCAATTTGAAATTCTTGAATGATGTAAATTTTTCAGCGCCTCTGTTTGTATTTCCGAAAGGCTGTAAGTTTTTGTCCATCACCGGCTGTATTGTTAATTTTGAATCAATAAACAGTTGCTTTTCTCCCTTTCCCTACTGAACTAAACAAATTCAATTCCACCGGTTGTTTGTTCGGTGGATTGTTTCCACACACAAACGAAAACTCTATAAAATATATAGTAGAATGTCAAATATCCACAGGCCTGCATTCGTAATACAGTTAAAAAATTAAATCTAGTTATCGATGTTTCTGCGTAATTGGAATTAAAATCCTCTCTTAATACGATGGTATATATGCTGATCGTTAATTATTTTATAATTTCAGTATCGATTTTAACGTAAATTCAATTTTATCGGAATAAATTTAACATTCATGAGGTATTCCACGACAAAAACAATAAAGTAAGGGTCGAGCAGGTTTTAATTTTATATGCAAATTAAACATATCCGATTTCATTTCACATTAATTTGCTGTGTATACAAAGGGATAATTCAACAAATATTCAGGTTAAAACTAACATATTTAAGCATAATTCACATTAATCGTGATGGTAACCACAAGATAATCATTATATTTTTTATACAACCAAAGACAATTCATAGAAATTAATTTAATTAACACTCGCAAAATTCATATGTACAGAGGAGGGTATTTATTATATGTTCAATTTTTTTTAATATATTCTGCTTATTTGATAAATGAATAATATTTTTCTAATTTATAAAAAATCAACATGCTAGAATAAAATCGTGAATCTAAAATGCACGCATACATCAAACGGTATATTTCTGAATGCACTTGTATGAATCGAATCAACACAATCCACTTCGAATACCTGCTGGATTTTTAATTAATAACCACTACCACCAATACCATCATTTCCCCCATATAAACACTTTAAACTAGCTGCAAAAATATCGAGCCTAGTATAACGAAGCTTGACGAACAAACTCCAATTTATACGCCCGCACCGATCTCTGAGTATTTTTTGCACGTATTTCAAAAAGACACACTCTGATGAATGTTAAGTTTTAAATCATTAAAAAGATGGATATGTAACACAATCTTTTTATAATACTATTCATAATAAAGATTTTATTTAGAGAGATGCTCTTGATGAAAAGCTGCATCGTTTAGATAAAGTATTTATGTGCTTTGAGGAAAGAATGTGTTTCAGGACAAGAGAGTCTTTTTGAGGACATTTCAAATATGAATTTAAGCCCGCGGCAGGCAGACGATTTTTCTCTTTATGAAAATACCAACGACTTTTTTATCAGCTAGAAACATTCAGTTGCTTTTCCGACGAACAATAATCAGGCAAAATCCGCAACAGCTTATCAACAAAAAGCCACCTTCGTTACTACCACATATCTTAGTTTACTTTTCATTTTAAGTTAAAACATATACATATTTGCGAATGATAAGAGTTTTTAGTGTTTCTTTATAGACACGAATATTTTAATATTTGTCGTAACAAAATACATATTTTAGTCACGCTCTGCAAGTATACAGTCACTTAAGACTTCCATCCAGAAACAATAAAACACGTACGACCTTCAGTCACAACTACCAAAGGACACTTAAATTTCATATGTTTTACCTCTGATAATGAAAAGGTCAGACAAAGAACGAAACTTGAAGATGAATATTTTTCGTAAGCAGACAAGTGTGTCGCGTAATAATAGTAGTCGTGGGCAGATTTAGTTATGAGTTGTCCCCAATTTCGAAAGAAGTTACAAAAGTGATAGAAACAACATACATGTAGTATTTACATTAATTGTAATGGGAAAATTTCCCGACTCGTAGCAAAGATCTCTACGGTGGCGTAGCCAAAGCTTATATAGTGGCGTAGCTTCATTGTCTTACAAGCCCTTGTTTCAAATTGTAATTGCGCAAACACTTTGCTGTTTGCTTTCTATCTCTATACAAATTATATTTTACACCAAACCCTATTCCCATCATATTACAAAAGCCAAACACTATATTTTATAGTAAAAACAATTGTATACATATTATACAATTGATTTTTCTTTGTAAAATGTACTCTTTTGTGTTTGTGACATACAATCTACAGTTATTCAAAGTAAATGCTTTGGTTTTGGTGGCAACTTAAAAGGAATTATTTTAAAATATATCAATGCTGATAATATAATACGTTTATTATTATTTATAGTTAAGTTGTCGGCATGTGTTTGTTCCGCCTACGGTCGAATCTGCCTTTGACAGATGTTAAACAATGAATACTTCTCTTAGATGATGTTTGCTTTATCCACGTGTAAATCGAGACTATATATAATACAGTTGAATAAATATATTTACTAAAATAAACAACCGGTCTTCAAAAATTCCAATATCCCGCTAGTATTTTTTCCCTGAATGAATATAGTAATTTATGTATGTACTCCTTGTGTGAGTAAAAACATTTTTTTAAATATAATCATTTAATAAATTGTAACTTCGAAAAATAAAAATCGATCGGCTAATTATAATACAATGAAGCTGGTACTTTACTTAAGACTTTCAAAGTGGTTGGCTTTAATTTAAAAACTGAATAACGTCAAAGTTTTGTGTGCGATTAAAAATATTAAGGAAATTGAATTTACAGTATATATACAAACAATCAATGACCAAAGCAAATATAGGACACATCTTTTTTTAAATATTATTTCCTGCCACCAAAAGTAGACACCTTCAACAACCTTCCAATAAACCTTTATTTTTCCTACCCAATTTCGTTTGATCGGAGTGACAAATTTGACAGGTTGTTTTATTTATTTTTTCGATCACCAATTTGAAACGGGTGAATTTGTCGCTTTGCGATAAATTATAGCGACGATGTCAAAATTTCTTTATTAGCTTCGAACGTATTAAATCGATACTGTCGGTTTTATTCGGAGAGTTAATTACACTCAAAAAATGAAGACCTTTGATATATTTTCACCAAAAAACCCCACATAATGCCCTTAATATAATATGTTTGATTAATTTTATAATGATCGCAGTATTTGCACCTAAAATATTATGAAGGAATTTATTATTTTATACTCGAGTAGAGCCAAAAACCACTTAGTCGATACTGATTTTAAGTGAGGGTGTAAGTAAATTTCAGGTGGGAAATGTTCAATGAAACTGAATGTATGGGAAGTGGGTTCTTATAAGTAAGGTAAGGCAAGGCGTGCATAGAATCTCTTTGCTAGACACGAGGGTCAGTCGATTGGCAATAGAGAGTCTTTTGAGGTAGTCAGTATGTATGTATGCAGGCCACAGAATATAACATGTGAGTAAGTGAGTCACCCTGAAAGGGGGTTGAACTAAAGGAGCACTCTTTTCAGAACATCAGCCCTTCCTCTTGATACTCTTTGTCCGAACCTCATACAAATTCCACGTTCCAATCCATCAAACGTCAATCCACTTATTGAGAATTTTCAACAAATAATAAACAATACGATCGAAGTGTTGCACCTTTGCAATTCACCTGTCTGTTCATCATACACAAAATAATAATATGCTCTTGATAACAATAGCGTACGTCGGGTCTTTGTGGAAGATGTCTAGTAATTGTTCTGAAGGCTCCAAACCACAACCTTAAAATTCAATCATGGTTCCATCACACCTGCGACCCCCTCGCTTATTACCCTTAATATTGGGTGTATTATTAGAAATAATTATTATAACTTGTCCAGGTTAAAATTAATATTTTGCATGTTCGCTTAAAATCTTGTACACAATTTACATACGCGGTATAATGAATACTACGATGCAGTTTCGTGCACTATACAGGTGTCTATTATCCATATTTTTGAAAGCATTATATAAAGAGCATATGGCTAAAAAGACGGTACATAACAACAATAGAAGATTACTTGCATTTGGTGTATTTTACAATATAAAATATGAGGAGAATAACTGCCTCCGGTGTGGCACAGTTTGCCACACTATCAAAATCCAATACCTTTTAATATTTAATAATAAAAATGCGGACTCGTATCATAATCTCATCATTTTTATGTATGACGATTCAGCCATGAATTGGGTTAGTATTGAATATTCGATACGTGTGATGTTTTTGATAGATATTTTCATTTTGAGAAAGAGAGAGACTAGCGCATTCAAGACTCGTTCTCGATTCGATTCGAAATCAATCGTGCAAAGTGAATGGGAATAAGCTTGTCTGATATTTCTATCATAGAATCCTTTCTAATGCGACCACTTCGAACTTCTTTACAAACGTACTCGTTCATTGCCTTGATCGACAAACATTAATATTATTAAAAACAGGCTTATAAAAATATACAGAATTTGTAGTTGCATTGAAGGGTAATAAACATGTAACATTTTAAACATACATATGTATCTACTTTAGTTCATTGGTAAATTGGTATTTTATATTATGATATTTTTTCCAATTTTTATTTACCGAATTAAATATTTTTACTTCAGTTTTATTGATTTGAAGTTTAAATTAACTCATCAGAATAAACATCATATTAATTAAAATACAATTGATATTAAAATAAGTTAAGCAATTACTCCAGAAAATAAAAAAAATGAAGAAAGAACATAAAAATGTCATTATCCCATAACAATTAAATGTATAACAATCTGAATCGCTCGTGGTATTTCTTAATTCAAACATTTAAACATATCTACTTTAGTTCATTGGGGTATTTTATATTATTTTATTTTATTATTAACAAAACGATTTTTACTTCAGTTTTATGAAGTATAAAAAAACTTTCATGAAAATGCAATTGATATTAATGTTTACAAGCGAAACAATTACTCCAGTAAATCAAATTGTAGAGGAACAACAATGTTATTTGGGAGTAGCATTTAAATAATTTCTTGATATAACAAAAAAAACCGTCACTATAATAAATTCAATTAAAAAAAGTTATCAAGTGGGTGTAATTAAGTGCTTCGACGTATTCGAGCTCTGCAACGATTACCTTTTATTATTTTATTTCAACTCTCTGATATTTACACAAAACATTATATGATAAACATAAAATATTATATTCATGGGACAAACTATAAAAATATAATATTATATTGTTGTAATATATTTATATGAATATACGAAAATTCAAATAGATTAATACATTTAACCACATAATAAAGCAATTTAATAAAATGTAAGCAGAGCAGTGCTCTTTAATTGTGAATAAATGAAAAACTTGTTCTTCACAGAATTGACAATCAGGTCTGAAGATAAAGCAATATATGCAACGATAGATACCTTATGTTCTGATATAAAAAAACTTAAAAATCCAAGTGCTGAACTTATTTGATATTGTACACATCGTGTTGTAAGAGGCCAAACATGCCGTATAGGAAAAGCGACCAAAATAGTTGGAGAAAAAGCAAAGAGTGCAAAAGATATGAGATAAATCCAATATCTCGATGCGACCGCCTCATCTACTATTCAAGGAGACCACATGTGCCGGACAAACATGGCCTAACACTTTTATACGGAAAAACCCACATATTCTCGTCTAGGATTTGTGTACATAAAAGTTTTATTGCCAGCCGGATGAATATTTAGTTTTCTAGGTCACATTTGCATTTATTTAGTCTGACCGACTCTAAATCTTCCGGGGCGCAATTCATCCGACCAAAGCTCTTCGAACAGAGATGAGAAAAACGTTTAATTTCCCGTTTTATTCCACAATGCGATTGGAAATTTTACTACCGAAACCACAACTTACACTTAAATGCATGATACATTTTGGAGGGTCTTAATTTCAAGTACATTTCTCTTGTGTCGCAATAAAAATTTTGTCCCAACAATTTATAATCCTACAAAATATTAATTATATAAGAAGAATTGTCCTCCTTAAAAAATTACTACAGAAATTACAAATACCAATTTTCTTTAAACTTATACAAGAAATCTTTAAATAGTCACAGGTACACATGTATCCCTTTATTTTCTGAACTAAATCATTATGAAAATATTCGTTTACATTTCTGAAGAACTTTTACACACACTCACACACTGTAATAAATTTATTTAAACTATTTTTTTATCGTACTCAATCGTTCAATACAATTGGAATTTTTATATCCATAGGTTTATTTTCCTTAATTAATTGAAATGATTTTTTTATTTAAATGTATTCTATTTGTGTTATATTTTAATAGAAATGATTTCTTAAAATCAATTCTACAATATAACTGCAGTTGTATTGTGCAGTTTCTTTAGATTGTAAATAATTTATCAATATATATATATATATATATATATATATATATATATATATATATATATGCTCTCTATATATATATATATATATATATATATATATATATATATATATATAAATAGAAGGTGGTTTTTCCCAGGCCACTATATATAATACAATTTCTTTATTATGCATAAGTTTTTACATTGATAGAACAATACATCTTTGGAAATAGACTTAGGTGTACAGAGTGTTTACATCTTTTTACCTATAACTAACATGAGAATGTTTTATTTAAATTTGACATGAGTAATAGTATTTAATTATAGAAAAAATGGGAAAAAAATAAAAACCCATTTACAAATTTGAAGATTAATAAATAATAACAACGATAAAAGCAATATTAATAAAACAGTTACAAAATATATAATGCTTAAAAACTAAATAACAATTTGTTTAGGTAAAACCAAATTTGAGTTGAGTGGATTATTGGAAATTTTATTATATTTTTTAAAAATAATATCAGTTTTGGAAGTTCATTGGTAAAATGAACTTTCGTTTCCTCGAGACATATTTGGTTTTATTTACATGTCTTATGATTGGGTTAGTCGGGAAGTTAGTCAGTTTAGTGTAATGTTTTTTACTCAAATCTGCGATATTTACTTTGATCATTTTTAACTTAATGTCCTCGTGGACTTCTTTAAGAAATATGCCAGGTTCAAGATCTAAGGCCATCTTAAGACACTTGTTTTGGACAATTTGAATTTTATTAATATGACTTTTTGCCGCAGTAGACCAAGCTGGGCATCCGTACAAGAGAATCGGTCTGATAATTGATTTATAAAGTAGCTTATTCTTGGGTGACAGCTGACTACGCCTGTTAATAATAAGTGGATATAAGGTGTTAATAGCCAGGTTGCTCTTGTCCACAGCATATTTTACATGCTTGGACCAGTTTAACTTGGAGTCTAAGATAACTCCCAAATACTTGACTTCTTTGAGCCAAGGAATTTGTTCGTTATTGATACTAAGAGGGGGATGTGGGATCGCTTTCTTTTGTTAGTAAATATTATTGCTTCAGTTTTACTCTCGTTGAGTTTTAATTTCCAGCGAGAGTAATACTGTGTTAGTAGGTCTACAGATGCTTGGAGGCGTCTACGAATTGTGTCTAATCTGTAAGATGATGGGAATATAGCGGTGTCATCCGCGTAAAGAGCTAAGGAGCAATTACGAGGAATAGGGATGTCATGGATAAAGAGATTGAAAAGATAAGGAGCGATAATACTTCCTTGCGGAACTCCCGCAAGGATTGGATGCTGTACAGATTTAACATTGTTAATATCTACTGAGAATTTTCTGTTAGTAAGATAAGATTGAATAACTTTGGTGAGATATGGTGGAGTGTTAGTGTTAATTAGTTTGTGAATGATACCATCAAACCAGACTACATCAAAAGCTTTGGCAAAGTCAAGGAAAATCATTCCCGTACTTTTTTTATTATTAAAATTTCCTCTAACATGCTGTGAGATTCTTGTTAGTTGTGAAGTGGTACAATGGCCCGGTCTAAATCCGAATTGTTCATTAGGAATGACGCAATCCAGAGTTTTTCGCAGGCGGGTTAATATGACTTTCTCTAAGATTTTACTCATGCAGGGGAGGAGACTGATAGGACGATAGCTACTGGGAAGGGATTTGTCTTTACCAGGTTTAAATATAGGGACTACTTTAGCTGCTTTCCAATTATCTGGAAAATATCCAAGAATAAGACACGAGTGAAATATTTTAACCAAACAATCAAGAGCCTTTTGTGGTAAGTGTTTAATAAGAGTGTTGTTAATGTTGTCGTGTCCTGGTGATTTTTTATGTTTTGAGTTTTGAATAATATCAGAGATTTCAGAAAGAGTTACCTCGTCAATCTCACATTCAGAATAGTTGTGAAGATTCCTAATTGACTTAGTAACTGCTTGTTCTGTGAGACTATCTGTAGTGTCATTATGTGTCAATGTGTGTGCTTTAACGAATGTTTCAGCGATGAGATCAACTTTCTCCTGAGCCTTGTAAATAATTTTATTACAGCCTTCGCTCCTGAGCGGAGGGATAAAGGATGTTTTTCTAGTCATCGACTTACACATCTGCCAAAGTGAGTTATTTTGTCTTTTGAGAGACCTTATCTTCTGTTCCCAGGATTCATTTTTATGAATTTTAATTTTATGTTTAATTTCTAAAATTAGCGCATTTATGACAGATTTGAGTTTACAATTTCTTTTCTTTCGCCACTGATTCATTAATCTATTTTTTACATGAATTAAGTCCACAATTTCAGATGGAAGTTTGTTCTTAAAAGTATTGTTAATGGTTTTAACAGGAATATATAAGGCGGCGGCGTTCTTAATAGAATCTGTGAGTGTAGTGATTGCATTGTCAACGTGTAATGTGTTGTTAGTGTCGAATTTAAGTGTAACGTTATTGTTAATATGAGTTTTGTAAGCGTTCCAATTAGCCGTCTCATAACTAAAGAAGGTTTTTTAGGTGATTTTGTAATTTCCGCCGATGTTAAATACAATAGGGAGATGATCGGAGGAAAGTGACTGTATTACGTCAACTTCGGTGAGAGAAGGACAACCCTTAACCACTGCAATATCAAGGATGGATGGATATCCTTTGGGTGGGAAATGCGTTGGACTTTCGGGGGAAAAGGATACGAAAGTCTTTTTTATCACAATATTCTCTTAGTAAACGGCCATCCTTATTTCCGCGAATACAGTGCCAAAAAGTGTTTTTACAATTAAGATCACCAGCAATTGTAACATCCTTACCGAGAGACATAATTTTGTGGATATCATCTTGACAAATTTCTATTTTGGGTGGCTTATAAACCGAGGCAATAATGTGAGTTTTATTATTAATAGATACACTAATTGCTATTACTTCAATTGAGTTAGTTTTACGAATTACAACTTTCGAATGACATATAGAGTCTTTCATCACGATTAAAACACCACCGTCCCAGGCCACTAACAGCAATGACTCTTCTAGATCATGTTCTCTACGCTAGATCTACTTAGTCAGCAGCCTTCCTTTGAATTATGTTCATTATGTACATTTACTGATCTCATATTAAATTGTATTTGTATAATATCTAAATGATGTTAAATCACAGTCTAAATGGGCTCGGTCAGAGGCTAGTATGATATTAATAGTGTATGTAACAATGTCAATTAAAGGGATGTTTGCGTGTTAGTATAGGATGTGCGATGTGACCAAGAGAGCTTAGTCCCATCTGAAATACATCACTGTAGTAGTAATGATAGTAGTAATGTCCTGGTACTAGTAATACTATTCCCACGGGTAATACAGCCTCTCTCCCATACGTTAATGCCTGCGGTAAGGTTGCGCAGCTTGCACCATTGCTAATGACGTGACGTGACGTCTACACGACGCGACGCGACGCTAATACACTCACGACACTTTCATTACACTTTCAATACCTCATATTCATTTTAATCCTGCATGATAGACATCATACCTAATTAACATCCAGCTTATTAGAAATATATATTTTTAGAACGAACACTATAATATATGGTCGTTATAATTTTATTATGTTTAATTTGAATGCATATATTTTGAATCTGTTTAACAACGGATAAATCGATTATTCAGGCCGTGTTTTTCATGATAAGTAAATTAAGAAATTGATTTACTAAGTTATTAAAAAATTACCGAGCATGGTAAAAGCTTAACATAAAACAGAATAAGTCAAGACCCATCAACTTTTCAGAAGACATAGATAATAATAGCATTTTTAAATTCAATTTTGTTTTAAGAATATTATTGTACCTTTTATTTTTGTTTTAATAATAAGAAATATTTAAATATTTATTGATTAACACTTTAAATAATCATCATTTGATTTCACTTTTTTTATTGCTAGTTAATTAATATAATAAATAACTACTAGGTAATCGATCAGAAATTTTATCGACATGTTTTCATTCCCTGTTATTCTGAAACTTAACAATTTCGTATATTTACCTTAATGATGAACATTTGTCAATAAATACTGACTTTTTCTGTTTTTTTATAAACGATTCCATTATAATTTTACCCCAAATAAAAACTCTGCCCGACTTATAATATCTCTAGTATTAAAATCAGAGTCAACTAGGGCAAAATATTATTCTCTCAGTCAACGTAGCCGATTGATTTTTTTTAATCCAACAGAATTCGAACCTCCTGAGGTATTTTTGTTTTGTGACTCTCTGCCTTATGTTTTTCATTGCAATAATATTGACATCGTTTTATTCATTCGTAGACTGTTTTGTTTGGAATGTATGCGGCACACTGTCAGTTTAATTAAATTTAATATGCAAAAGTCTATTAGAGCCATACATCATTTTACTAATGGAATGTGCCTGTAATTACGGAAAGGCGGGATTATCTTTTGTCTAAATAAGGCTCAAACCAATTTCAGCTATACAAGCCACAAGGAGACATTTCTACCATCTCATCTATGAAATGTTCAAGCTACTTCCTACATATTATGAAATACTAGTTAGTAGTAACTTACTAACACTATATTATCGAATTTATTAAAAATATATGTACATAAATTAAAATATGCATTTTCATTTTAATATCTCGGTTGCATTTGCATATCAAATTAATCCGATTTTTTTACCATTTTCCATCCACTAGCACTTCGTATTGAAATCGAAACTTCGTGGGAAACGATCAATAGTACTTATTATAATATTAATTAAGTAGGTTCAACATTTTTGCTTTTATTTATAACATTATTATTAAAATAATATTTTTGGTCGTGTTGACTTCTCAGTGGAATCCTATATTAATAATATCCTATATATAAGTAATTTCGACATTTTTTGCTCTAAAGATTACAATATGTTAATAGTCATATAATAAGTAAAAAAAAATTGTGGAAATAATATTTAAAAGAATTACAATACGTAATACATAAAATAATTTTATTTAATATATAATTTATCTATTGAATATAAATTACATATAATGTTTTGATACATTATAATTAGATGTTACAATATTATATTTATTGACTTCTTCATCTTTAATAATTATCATACATAGTCAGTAACATAGTTAATGGGAAAAATACAAATACCCACTCGTAGAACTTCTAAAATATATATACTACATAATAAAATAAAATTTAGAAATATAAATAATGATTTTATTTAATTGAAAATAAATATCAAGGATATTTAGATTCATTTCTCCAATTCGATTTCCTTCCGAAGAGAAGAGTAGGTAATTTTTTTGTGTAACATATGTAAATTTTATGGCACTTAAAGTCATGATTCAATGAAATAAAAGCACCTTTTACACTTACAAAAAAAAACTTGATTCGAAAACACTCGTGTCAGATGAACCGTGAACAAATGTAAATGTGGTATAAAAAATGTAGACAGAATCACAAATGACCTTTGTGTTTATATGTGAGATCCATTTATGCATGAGACGATGGCGGATGTATGTATGTATGTCCTTTTGTTTTGCTTCCAGATGAGCGAATACTACTCATCGTAGCTCGTAGCTCGTAGTAGTTCGTAGTAGTCCAACACCGTCCAAATTATGTCACGATGTTAAATGGTGTCGAAACACGTAGATATTACTGCTACCCACAGCGAATGCTATTCGTCACTCGGCACAGGCAATAAGCATTGATGCATTGTTTTACTAGAATATTGACTGGTCGATATCATGTAGTATTCATACTAAGATTTAATTATTCATAACATTTATTTTTTCATTATGCAGCATTAAGGCAAACGTGCATTCATTATGCTAGCAATATTTTATGGTAATAAATGTACAAGCGGGATTTATATTCATCGGTGTCATCTGTGAGGTGGAAAGATTGAGTTTTTTTCACAAGGGTTGTCTTCTTTGACACCTCATTTTAGTCCTTCCAGATGCTGAAAAATAAGCCTTTGGCAAGAAATATTTGGAAGCATCGATACCAAATGGTCCATTATCTGTGGCTGAGCGAACCCAAGTCACGCTCCACTTCTTTCACCTTCAGTCTATCATTAAACTTATGGCCGAATTATTCAATAGTCGTCTATCTTGAGCCTAAAGAAAACTTTCACACCGCCTCGTGTATTTCTATAAGCACATGTGATAATTTAACTCAACTTTTACCTCACTTACCTAATTAGTCGCCCGTATCTCGCTTACTTATCGAGGAACTAATGCTGAGCTTATAAGTTTTCAATGAGACTATCTAATCTCAATCTTCTTCAAGCAGTATTATATATTGCATAAGTATTATACTTCTTTATAAGTGGATTTATTTATTTAATTTTGTATGTGCAAAAAATCTAATAAAACGATAACAATAATATGGAAAAGAAGCCTTCGCTCCAATCGTAAATCTAAACATACTCGTAAAATCTTATGTGGACACCATCAAATATTTTCATACGAATTGCAAGTGGACCACCCCGGAAAATTTTATTTGTCTTTTTTCGTTTTTCCGGTACACTCACCATCTGAAATATCAGTGTGTTTTTCACCGAATACATATTAAAAATACGCACAGAGAAATGCTAACTATTTTCTAAATGGAGTCTAATTTATGGAGGGAGGATAGGATTGGTGCTTATTATACGAACAAACACAAATCGCCACTGACAGTGAAAATAAAGCTTCTATAAGCATTTTTTCTCTTATTTTAGTTTATTTACAAAAAAAAAATCATAGAACTATTATTTCATAAAGCGTTCGTTTAGACATGTAAAATATATTTTTTGAATAAAAACTTCACTCGATTAACGATTATATTATGCCAATATAGAATTCATTATGCCAATATAGAAATGGGGTAGGGTTTTGGTATTTTTACAGATGCTATTGTTTTTCAATATGTTCGTACTGCCATAAAGTGAAATCGAACGAAAACACTTCGAGAGAATTTCTTTTTCATTGCCCGTTTCGATATTTTATGAATCTACCAAATATGAAATACTAATTTATATTTTTATTATAATTTCAGGTGAGCTTTCCCAAACATATCCTCATAATTCGTAAGTCAAAACTATAATTGCCGATTTAGCTATACGAAGGACGAATTCGATTTTTTTTTTCATTCATTCATTCATTCATTCATTCGATTTCATCCTTACTTATTTTACTTATAACGATTGTCATTATGTATTTATAAAGTTGCATTTGCAGCTACAATTCAAAATCAATCTGAAATTATTCCTTAATAATCGTACCAATTGATCCATGATATCAATAAAACGTCTTGCGTATTCTTATATAATCTTCATATATATTAAATAAAATCATGATTTTTCCATTAGCATTGAACATCTACCAAATATCATTTATCCCGAGGGGATACAAAATAACAAGCAATCAGCGATATTTGCTTAGAAGGCTCCTACGAAGTGAACTCCCTTGTTTGATTTATGTAATTCTAGCTAGAGTACGACGCCGCACGCTATCCAGCAATAAATAATAATCTCATACCTTTTTTGGATACATATACAAAAGCCGCTCTTCCAGAACAACAGAGAGAGAGAATGATACGCAAAGCCTCATAGTCTAAGTCGTAGTCCGTAACCTCTACGGGTCTACGCCACAACCGTAGCCGGAAATCAATCAATAAGCGACGCCTACGCCAGATACACAATTACCTAATTCTGCATTACTTCAATGATAAACAACATTTACTAAAAGCAAACATATACAATAGGTTGTTAATGTTTTTTTGATATTCTGCTTGTTTGTTTTTATTAATAGGACGGTAATAAGTTGTTTATTTTTTCATTCAGAAGATGTTTGAATTTTCAACGTAAATTATAAATGAAATAATTTTAAACCTTTTTCGAATGATTACAACACTCATCACAATATTTAAAAGCGGGTTTTCCGATAAATAATGTCATTTATTATTATGCATTATTAAATATCTTTAATATTATTTTGAAATCAATTTATCATTAAAATACCCGTTTTGAGATTTTAGATATGTATTAATTATAGTAAAATAATTGTATCAAATATTTTCTTCCATCTGTGTAACACTGGTGGTTGAGGGAACTGTACAGACATATAACATACACACACGTTCAAAAATTATATATATATATATATATATATATATATATATATATATATATTATGTTTATAAGTGAGTGCATTATTTATTACGGTACAAAGTAAAACTATTTCCTTGAAAAGAAAAACCTAATTTACTATTATTTCTACTATTAAATGCTCGGCTGCGAATTCTAACGCAAAACTATAGTAAAATTTGGGGTCGTCATCATAGAATTATATTTAATGGGCTCGATATTTAATATGTACATTATCACGCAAACTCCGTTGTTATTATTGTACAAAAGGAACCATAGTGCAATTAGTAGTAAAAACAAACAAGCTACTCGTATTAACACGCCTCCGGTCCCAAACTCATTTAAAAGGACATTAAGTCAGTTCCGACTAGTCAGGTTATTTTGAAAATAAAATGTTCTCCTCGCATGACACACACAACTTTCGCCTACTTAATTTAACTTGGGGCTGGATTTATTTGTAACTGGTACAAACCAATATTTTGATCCCCCAAGAAAAGCCATTTCAATATTACCGAACGATCGTGTACTGTTCGTGCCACCCACAACTAATATTCAAGGTACTATCATATGAGAAATGTATCAAATAATTATTAAAAATAGCTGATTTGGAAAAGTATAATCGAAGTGAAGTAATTAATAATCGTAATAGAATCTCGCCCTGTCGCAAGTGTCTTTCATGTTTGAAAGTATAACGTGCTTGCTTTTTAAATTCTATTTCAACACGATACCGAATTGTTTTTAAATAAAAAAACATGCGTTATATCTTGTCGTCAGCGTTTTTATTCTGTGGGTACACTAGAGAAGAGTGTAAAAATATATCTTACTTGTCCCTTCCATATCTATTACTCTGTCGATTTATTTTGTCTAGCATGAATTTTATATGAAACAATATGATACGGTTTATCGAAATATCATAGGGTAGTTTGAATGTATGGAGCAGACTAATGCTAAACGAGACAGGTGGGTAAGCCTACGAGGGTGAAACTCTATGCCGTCTGAATAACAAATATATTGCGACAGATGTTCTACCTGGCTAGTTTTGCTTTTAGCTTTTGTATATTACAAATATCCCACATATTTTTTAGTCGCCTTAAGTAATTCTTAAAAAGCATGTCGCTTTGTATTATGACAGACCATTAATCGTCCATACGAAAGTAGGATGAAAATGTAAGTATTTATTTACCATTTCTTTATTATGCATAAGTTTTTACAATGATTGATA
>JAGTTH010006088.1:0-79134 GCA_022606485.1 Agraylea sexmaculata | reverse complement strand
ACGCATTTAGCCACTCATGCGATATCTTATGTTTATATCTATGGATAATTCTAACATTAGCTATTTTAAAATATAAGTAGATATGCGGAAAAGTGATTTTACAGATAGATTCAATTATAAACAAATATGATATTTATTATTTCATTTTACCTCTAAGGGATTTTTTATCTATTTAAAAAAACAATAAATCATTACTATTTGGTTTATATCAATGAATAAATTAAGAAAGTATAATGTCCTAGTCAAATAAAATGATTTGTTGCTTAGTTCAATTATCTACAGTTTTACTTTATATGCGATTGATATTGTATATTTAACACAATACGTATAAATTGGAAATCTTAAGAAAAGAGAACTTTTTCTATGACGGTAAATTTGTATAAAATGTTTTATTATTTCCCAAGTTAAAAGTTCATACTTATTACTAAATGCATTTATTATGATGATTTCAGTCTACGACTAATGTTAAACTAAGACAAGAAGATAATGTTCAGTTCAATCTGTAATTTATTTATTTATAATCATATACGCATTTTTAAGACAATTTTAAATCTATTGTTTATACAATTTATTTTTTTATAAAAATTGGTAAAAAGATTGCATATGAGAAAAATAACAAGGTAAACGGCGTATAAAATGAAAAGAAAAAATATTTAATTACAATTCAGCGATCAACAGTTTCATTAACTTAACAAACTTAAAATTGATTTTTAAAATATCCAAATAGAAATTCTATATTCAAGTAAATTTTTAACTTCATTAGCATATGGATGAAACCTAATAATAAATAAATCTTATCCCTAAGTAATTTTGATGGTTTTGTTTTATTGATCAATTAAGTAAACCAACCGTAGTTATGCTAGTCATATGAGTAGGGTTAAAAAACTTGTTACCTTTTTGAAATAAAAAAATGTATTAAAATATATATGTATGTATTTATTAAAGCATTTTTAAATATTCGATAAAATATGTAGGTTTAGTGATGGATGGTAACTTGTTGGGAAGAAGTAGCAGTCTGTCCATAACCTGAGAGACCATGGGATGAATAGTCATGCTGGGATGAGAAGTCTGAAAGTCCATGTCCATAGGATGAGAAGTCATGTCCATAGGAAGACAAGTCGTGTCCATATGAAGAGAGGCCATGTCCAGAATATGAGTTGTAGGATCCGTGATTGTTGCCGGAGTTGATGTACAGTGGAACCTTCTTCTCAACAATGTAGGTGTTTGGCACATGGACTGGGTATGGCTTCTCCACTGGGACTGGGTATGGCTTATCAACTGGGACCTTGATGGTCTTCACCACGGGGACCTTGAAGGGCACCTTCACTGGGTATGGGATGTCCTTGTACACCTTGTAGGGGACCTTCTTCTCCACCTTCACTGGGTATGGCTTGTCAACATGCACCGCCACTGGCCTCTCCACTGGCACCTTGTATGTCACTGGAACTTGCCTCTCCACTGGCACGGGGTAAGGCTGGGGCACGGGGATGGTGTTGGTGATCACTTGAGGGCCATGGGAAGACAAGGCCCCGTGGGATGAGTAATGACCACCATAGCCAAGATCAAGCAATCCTCTCTTCTCTTGCTTCTTATCTTCAGCTGAGGCTAAAGCAGCCAAAGCGAGAATACACACCTAATAATAAAATATATTTATCAATTACAAATAAAATTTAATTGTATATTAAATATCTATAATCTTACAAACAACTTCATCCTGATGATTCGAAGAACACTGTTCGACTGACTTTGTTCCGATTAAAAATTGTATTTATACTAAAAATGCTTTATTTTCATGCAAAATGTCGAAATTTCGTTGCATCAAAACCTCCGTATGTTTAAATTCAAAAACATTTTATTTTGAAGTGAATAAATTGTATGAATTTGTGGAAATGTGTGCCGAGCGGATACTAAAGATTCAAACCATTGAAAGTAATTAATTAAAAAATAAATCAACAATAACCATGATATGTTTAAATTTGATTTAAACTCGTATACCATTTACTTTTGTGTAATAAAATAAAAATTATTACCAATATATATATTATGTGTTATTTTAATCATAAAAGCCAACGATGGAACCAGTGAATGAATATAAAATCAACCGAAAATACATGTGGCTTTAGTGTGCGTTTTTTTATTATTATTTCGAAAATAGACTAGCCATTATCTAATGTAATGATAATTTTAACAATGTCGAATTTCCTTTTGGAATATTCGTTAGAACATTAAAATTGCGCGAATATGAAATTTCACTGAAGCGCAGCTGCAAATATGTTTTGTTTCGAAATCGGCATCCGGCGTCATTACTTTTAATAAATGTTATTAAATTTAATTAATATAACAAAAATTGGGCAAACATTTTATATTATTGCCAATGTTTTAATTTAACATTATTCCGACAGAATTTTGAAAACATTAAATTTATTCTATTATTAAATAAAAGTACTTACAAATGTACGGACTGATCTGTTAAACAACTTATTAAATTCAATGTATTATAAACAGAGCTTGGCCATGGGGGTGAAAAAACAAGTTTTCAATTGCTCACAATTGTAGAGCACTGCGCGACTATTTTTTTTATTATATTGCTTTATAATGTGGTACAATGTATTTTTCTATTTGAATTTACGGACGAAACAAAGCAATCTCAAAACATAATAACATTAATTAAATAAAATAACTATTTTTTTAAATTTGTATTCAACTTTATAGTTTGTAGTAGTAAGCAGGGTCTGCCAAATGCCATTTTGCTATCTTATATATTTTTTTCATTTTCTGGCTATTTTGGAATAAAAGCTACTTTTCGTCGATTTTTTTTAGTATTTTTAATACTATATTTGATTGGATTGTTTTCATTCCATAACGTCAGTGTTCATTTCATATTATTTTAGTATGCAATTGTAAAAAATATCATTAATTTTATAAAAAAAATCTTTAGCAAAAATATAAATATTGTAGTTTGTATGACGATATTAATTTATAAGTGGTTAATTTATACTATTTTAACATTTAATTTTTCACAAAAGTGAAATGTATATTAGTGCCACAATAAATGGTATTATTTTATTTTAAGAGCCATTTTGCCACATTTTAGAGCTACTTTTCATAAAAATAAGTGCTATATTTAAATCTCATAAAAATAAGTGCTATATTTTGAATCTCATAATGTTTTGTGTAAAAATCATAGAGTTAAAATAAAATAATATAGCAACACTATGTAGGAAATCGTTGCAGAGCTCGAATACGTCAAAGCACTTCATTAAACCAAATTGAACTAGGTTTTATTATAAATGTTACTTGTTCAATAAAATAGGTACCCAAATAAATTGCAGTGGGAATTTTACAAGTTGATTGTATGAATTTACTTGTAGTGTTGTTTATAAATTTGACCTTCATTTTTTTGCCGTTTAATTTTTTTTTTAATGTATAATTGAGATTTTGAACAACTCAAAGATGCGCTTGAATTCATAGTCTATTATTATGTATTATTTATTGTTAAGAAGGTACTCTAATTTTTTATCTACCTAATTGTTTACTTTTTTACACATTATAATATAGGAATATTCTTGTAAAAGATTTTTTTTGGTCATTTTTTGTTATTACTTGTTATCAATATTATGTTGCTTCTTTATGTTAATATCGTTAATAAAATAAATATTAATTCCTATTAATATTACTAAAAAACATTAATTAAATCGCACACAATATCAAACTCCCCTACTGATGTCGAAATAATAAAAATAATATATTATTTTTTTAATTTAGAATTCGACAATGAATTACGCATTAGAATATTAAAACAACATTAGTAAACATTCCTTAGTCACTTATTAATTTATTTAAACTTCCGCATAAAAAAAGAAACGAGTTGTGTTACAAAACAGACACTGCAATTAGTACAAAGCAAAAATAATTAACTCAATTTGACATTAAAATTAAATCGTCAAACGAAACACCAAAATATTTTTATGTATTTATTTATTTTCATATGGCTTTCAACTACAATACATTAAATAAAACGTTGAATGTATTGAAAATAAATGAAAATCACAGACATCTTTAATACAGGGTAGAATTAAAGTAACTGAAAATATTTTAAGGGGTGGTTGAGTATTGCAAAAATATTAATTACGTATTTAAAAGACACAATATATACGCGAATCTCTACTGAGTACTTTACAGAAGCAGATGATTTCAAGATGGTGGCCCAAACTCGATTGCAAAAGCACTTTTAATATTTTTGTTTTATTTTTTTATTTTTACCCTACCACCCCCAAAAATATTCTCAGTTGATTCAAGTCGATCCTCTATAATTTAATGGGCTATTTTCAGGGATAAAACTTGTTATCTACATATCGAGGTTTTACTGCCAAAATTCACTAAGTCATATTTTATAGTTTTGAGATAATGGCGAATTAGTGACAAAAGTCACAGTCTTAACATAACTATAAATTTTTGGTATATATTTGAATAATTTACAATGTGGTATAAGTCAATGACTTCTTTTATCTTTCCAAATATAACACAATTATAAAAAAATAACTACCAGAACTAACTAACTAACAGAAACTAAAAATGTAAATTTGACTTGGTTATTTTTCTCTCTCTCGAAATATTGATGATACGACTAAGTGCGTTTTGGCAGTAGATAAAGTAATAAAAAAAACATCCCTAACTCAAAATATGACTGAGTGCATTTTAGCAGTATACTCTCGATATGTATTTAACATAAAGTGTTGGTAACAAAGGAGATATTTGAATTATTAATTTTTCTTGAAGTTGAGAAATCCTCCCAAATTCAAATAATGACCAGCAGAAAATGAGGAGCCCTGGTCTTCGGAAGATCCATGATGAGTCACCGAAGAAGAGGCGCCATGGGGTGTATTCTGGCTTTCATATGATACTCCTTGGGCAGTTGATACGTCGTAATAAACTGGAACCTTCTTCTTAACCGTGTATGTTACAGGCTTTGAGATTGTGATGTGGTAGTTCTGAGGGGGTGGTGGAGGTTGGGGGTGGACTTCGTGGTGGTAGATTGGTCTTGGGGGTGGCGCATAAACCTCATGATGTACTGGTTTGGAAATATACACAGGCTTATCCACATATACGGGGGTTGGTTTTTCCACATAAACAGGAGCTGGTTTTTCAACATATACTGGTTTCTCTACGTATACTGGATATGGTTTGGGAACTTCTACGACTTGAGGTTTTTCCACGTATATCTGATGCTGTACAGGCTGGGCTACTTCTATAGTTTTTGTATATTGTACGACAGGAGCAGGTTGAAAATGATGATGATGCCAATGTTTATGAGGAATCGCTGCTACTAATGCCATAGATAGTGATATTAAAATCAGTGATTTGAACATCTGTGAAAGAAGAAAACGTAAAATTAATATGTGAAGTCAACGACACGCACTACAATTAGACCGGCAACATTTAACTAATGAATTTAAATATTTATGACAAAAAATGCACTATGAAAAGGCAGAGATTCAAAACTATACAATAGTTAAAATAATTGTCGAATTATATAATTTTAAACTAACCAAATTATTAATTTTATTGATAAACAAGTTATATTTTGCATTGCATTGCAACAAAAATTGCATGTATCTTTTCAAGAAGCTAAATTACAAGGTATTCCAATATAAATATATATATATATATATATATATATATATATATATATATATATATATATATATATATATATATATATATATATATATATATATATATATATATTTGATCGGTCATTACGACTGGGTGATAGGGAATAATATTAATAAAATCCCGATCGATCGCCTTGATTCAGGTTAACTCTGATTTTCTGGATTGTAATATAAATACTAAGGCGATTATTAAATTGGACAGAGCCGTTCTGTTGGTGACCTGTAGATATTTAAAAAAATTATCATTGTTGTTATTAAGTCGAATTTATATTTTGTAAACATGGCAAAAACTTGTGTATGTTATTATTGTGTTATATGTACAAACCAACCAATTTTGGGCAGGTACAGTAGCAAAATAGTTCTTAATGTATTGTGGTACAATTATTAAAATTGTGTGTGCTCTTAAGACATTATGGAACTTAGTCATTTATTCAAAAAAACATTAACAAGTTGAAAATTTCAATTGAATTTACCGCCTAGTATGCAATAAAAATATAAAATTAATGCATTTCAATATAAGACCAAAATCTTTTTGACTAACAAATAACCAGACCTAGTCCAAGTGTGTGTAATGAAATGATTTGACGTATTCGAGCTCTGCAACGAGTTGCTTTATAATATTGTATTATTTACACATAAAAATATATGATATACATCTACAGTTATCATACATCAAATGTTATATTCATGGGACAAACTATAAAGTATAAATCCAAAAATTAAAATAGAATAATACATTTTACCACATAATAAAGCAATATAATAAGCAATAGAGTAAGCAATTGAAAACCTGTTTTTTCACACTCTTGGACTATCTCTGTAAATAACTCATCATTGATATGATTATGCTTATTATTCCCTTAATTCATTTTCTCTTAAAGCAGCAACATATAAAAATAATAAGATTACCACTATTACAAAATATCTAATTTATTTCATTATGTTTCAAAAGATACTTTAGAGCGGATATTTAATAATACAAGTGCATTTAATATCCTTGACTTCAAGATCGTATATGATATTTCAACAACGTTGTATTATTTTTGAATACCTTGATGATGATGATGATCCAGGATGCTTCCTTTATGGTGGTCAAGACGAGACTGGTCTTTCTAGTGTTGTCTGTTTGAATTATATAGTTAATACACTGATTATAATAATAATTTTACAATGAGCAATACCCAAGAATATACAATTATGCGACCATTCAATAATTTAACATTTATTTCCGTGTATATACGTTTTAATTGGAGTAATGAATAACATTTCACAGCGTGGTAAAATTTCTTAAAATAATATTTTTAAATACATACATCTAAAAATGTTTTTTTAATATAGGTATAAACCTACTTAATCAAAGTGGTATTATAATTAATTATCTTGGAATTACCGTATGACTCAGCCTTGATCATATTTATTAAAAGACACTCCTTAAATCATGGCCAAGACCAAAATTATATTCGGATTATATTATATAAAAATATATTAAGATTCCATTATAAATCTTGTTTTTTGTTAATTTATCCACCGCAATTTTAAAATTAATATCTAATTTGTTTTCTGAGAAGATGATGAACACCGTAGTTGCATTGTATTGCAATTTATTATTTTATTATAGAGAAGCCGGTTTTTCCCAACAATCAATAAATAACGGTGTTGTTTTTATATTAAATCATGGAATCGTTTGCATTTATATCACAATTGTTATAAACAATATAATTTTATATCAAATATTATAACCAAAAGTGGATGTAATTATCGTTTGTTTTTTTTTATTAAATTGGACACTAAAACATTTTTAATTATTTGATAAATTGTATTATTTTATATAATTTCCCCCATTAATATAACATTTGAATAGGATAAATGTATCATGTAAAGTAATAATAAATAAAAAATACATGTTATAAAGGTAATAATTAATGTTATCAGTTACCTGTATAGAATTAATTTACTATTAAAAATAAATAAATAAAAACTACTCAAATGTTTACGAGTATTCAAAATCAAAACTCCAAACTTAAACTTTATAAATTTTCGTAATTCGTAATGCTGCAAAACTATATTAGCATATTTTTTTACGATACTACCAATCACAACCGTTTGCAATAAGTTCGCCTCTATAGAGTCTTAATTTAAAAATTCTATAAACAAAGAGTAGGGTTATTCATTTTTCAATGGAAAATAGTATTTTTCAATTCAATATTTATTACCGTTAATAACAAATAAATCACAATGCACGTGCTGTGGAGTTATTTTATACTCAAGTCATTAAAGAATATTCTCACTTAGCGATTGTAATTATACAATACGTTGTTTTTTGTTACAATTTTAATATTTCTATTGTGAAACGAAAATGCCAAACAAGTTTTATGTCAATGTGTCAAAAGACAACTACTCAAATTTAATAATTGATAATGATAGGTTAATTGCTTTTATTTGATCGTATAAATTGATCACTTACACTTCAGTGAATTCAGTCAGTGTTTAGTATTCACACACTGTTTTCGTGATGGCAATCCCGGTTTCAGTTGTAAGTTGAAACAAATAAGAATTAAAAATAATGATTATCATGGGCTTTCTTTGCAGTTATTTGTAGTCCTCGCCATTGGATCTTCCATGGCCGACTTTCCATATGCTCCCCCTGGAAAACCCTTCGAAGAATACGGTCCACCCCCAGTGAGTATTGATAATTTAATATAAATAAACATAACTCCAATTAATTAATTATTTTATTTAATACAGACGGCTGCTGAACCAATTCTGAAGGCGCTTCCAGTTCTTGAACCTGTAAGTATCGATTGGTTGATTATCGACCAATCAGCGAGCGGTAATTAAATTGTTCTAAATTTGATATTATTTTATAGATTGTACCCAAAGTAGATGTTTTTGTCCCATTAAAAGAAATTCCATCACCACCCACACTAGAAAGCCTCCCAGTTAGTATTTTATATAATATATATATTTATATATTTTTTATTGATTTATAAATATTTTAGATTGTCCCACTCGTTTACGAAGAACACCCCATTTTGAAAGATATTCCACATCCACCAACTCTAAATACAGTAAATATTTATTTGTTTTTAAAAGAAAGTTTTGTTTCTAACCATGCGACGAAATAAACGGTAATGTGTGGGAATGTCGGGCGTCGAAATACGCATTCCCATACTTTTATGGGAAATAAACTAAACTTTTGATATCAATTTACTATGTAAATTAATTTAATTTTGCAGGTTGTCATACCCGAAGAACATATCACCAAATTAAGAAATATCCCATCTCCGCCTCATCTTGATGTGAGTTTTATAAACACTTTATCTGAAATGTTGTATATTTATATATATGATTTTTTACAGGAAATCGTCCATCCCATTGTTCCTGAAGAACCACTTATTCAGCTTAAGAACATCCCAACTCCCCCCCATCTTGATGTAAGTTATTAAATTAATTATTTTTATTTTGTTTCATTTCACATACATGTTTGTTTAATTTGCAGGATATTGCTCTCCCGATTTCTCCCGTTATTCTTCCCGAAGAACATTTTGTTCAATTAAAGAGCATTCCTGCCCCACCCAAACTTGATGTAAGTAAATGAATAAATAATCAATCGAATATACCATAGTGTGTACTTTAAAGTATTTTGAAGTATTCGAGCTCTGCAACGATTTCCTTTATGATATTTGATTATTGTAATATTTTATTTCAACTCTCTGATATTCACACTAAAAATTATATGATATATATCTACACTTATCATATATAAATTATTATATTCATGGGGCAAACTATAGAGTTGAATACAAATTCCCCAAATAGTATTTTTTTAATATTATTGTATTCGAAAATTTAAATTGAATAAAACCTCTTACCACATAATCAACCAATATGATAAAAATGTCAGCCGCGCAGTGCTCTACAATTTTGAGCCTGGAAATATCTTTATAATATTGTTGAAAATTATAGGAAATCGACCATCCCGTACTTCTCGAAGAACCCCTAATTCAACTTAAAAATATACCCGCTCCACCCCATCTTGATGTAAGTAAAAAAAATATATGTATTTAATGTGCAATTTTTAAAATGTTATAATTTACAGGAGATTGTTCCCGTCGTAATTCCCGAAGAACATTTAATTCAATTGAAAAATATTCCCGCACCACCTAAACTAGTAGTGAGTGGATGTTTTTACATATAATAATTTACAATTATTAATTTTTGTAAAAATATTTCAGGATTTAATCAAACCTATCGCACTTCCCGAAGAACATATCGTCGAATTGAAAAGCATTCCCGCACCACCTAAGCTTGATGTAAGATTTTTTATATTAATTGTATTAAAAATATTTTAAAATTTATATTTTATAGGAGATCCCATTGTCCCACCCAATCATCGAACCTGTTCCTGAATTGAGGCACATTCCATCTCCTCCCGTTCTAGGAGTAAGTTTTGCATTAAGCTATGTTAAAATATAAAATTATTAATATTTGATAATAAACAGGCGATCCCTCTTGTTAACTTGAAACCTGTTGAATTGATTCCGGAGCTGAAAAATATTCCAGTTGCTCCCAAACTTACGGTAAGTACTTTATTATCATCTATTTATTACAGGCTTTATATATTTATATATTGATTTAACTTTCAGGATTCTGATGTAACAGTATTCCCCAAAGACGTTCCAAGGGTAATTATTTTAATTAATTGTAATAAATTATTTTTTGTGACATTAACTGTGTATTTTATTATAATTTTCAGCTTATATCTGAAATCACAGTGCCATTAGCTCCTTACCCCCCGGCAATCAAACCCCATGCAGTTTATGGAGTACCACAATAAATCGACCATGTAAGTATTTATAAAATAAGGAATAACTTTGTAAGCATATTAAATTTTTCTAATATTTTTCAGATCTGACAGAACAAAAGCCAATAAATTTACATAAAAAACATAAATTGTATGAAAACTGATCTCTGTAAAAATTTCAAAATAAATTAACATCAACCAGCATTATATTTATTTATTTTACACTTTTTTTCAGATACAACAACGTTTTAATTGTCTGTCTGTGATCTTAACTGTTACTAGTTACACAGGTCACCGACCTAATAATCAGTATTTACCTTACAATCCAAGAAATCTGAGTAAACCTGGATCAAGACGATCGATCGAGATAATATTATTCCCTATATCCCAGTCGTAATGACCGTTCAAATATATATATATTTTACTTGAGCGGGATTTGATCTCGTGACCACAGTATTTGTAGCCACGCGGCTTGTCCCCCGAGCTATTTTAATGGTTATTATTATTATATAGTTTTATTTAAATAAAAATATATGGTTGCGAGTGATTATATTTTATTGGTATAAGTTCGGGTAGTTTTTAATGGTGGACGGTAAATTGTTGGGAAGATACACCTCCATTGCTGTGTCCATGAGATCCGTGAGTTGAGATTGATCCACCATAAGATCCATGTGAAGAGTAGTCGTTTCCAAAGCTGTTGACATCACTACCCTGGTTAAGGTAGACGGGAACCTGGGTCTCAACGACGAGTGGACGAGGGACTTGGACGGTGTAGGGCCTGTTTACGGTGACTGGGTAGGGCCTAGGGACTGGGACCTCAACTCTGCGGATGACGGGGACCTCAACTGGGACCCTGACGGTGTAGGGCACTGGCCTGTTGACTGTGACGGGGACTGGCCTTTCAACGGTGACGGTGTATGGTCTTGGAACCTCAACAGTGTAAGGCCTGTCTACTGGAACTTGGACGGGGACTGGAACAGGCCTGTCTACGGTCACTGGGTATGGTTGAGGAACTGGAACCTGGACATTATTAGTGATCACTTCATTGCTTCCAGAAGTGAAATCTCCTCCAAATCCATGTCCACCATATCCCAAATTATGGAGTCCTCGCTTGTCCTTTTTGATCTCTGCGCCAGAAGTGAAGACTGCTAGAATAGCCACAAGGCCGACCAATCTCTAAAATACATATATAATTTTTAGTAAAGTTCTTCCATACTTATATGTGTAAAATTTACCATATTTGCCATATTTAGAATAGTCGTCTGTCTGCTGTATTGCCTCTTCAACTGCTGTTGACTTGATGATATGCCTATTTATATGCCAAATTTCAGTACAATCTAATCACCGTCTCTTTCATATTTCGTTCCGCTCGCTTCTTTAAAGATTTGCAACAAATACACTGTTATCTTGCATTAAATGAAATTAATAATTAATATATCGAATGTTATTTTAAAAGTAATAAATATACTTATTGATTACTTGATGAAATTCCATTCTTCATGTCTCTGAAGACGACTACATGTTCATAATAAAAATATAATGGTAATTACAAACTTATTTCGTTAAATAAATATACATATTTAATTAATGGGGTGAATGTACACATTTTAAACACCCCTAAAGCTGTTAGGATAGTTTTTATATCACATTATGAAAACAGGGTTACATTTTACGAGATATTTTAAGTTTTTCTTGATTGGTACTTTGATATATGTATATACAGGGTGGAGTTGAACTGATTGAGGATATTTTAAGGGGTGATAGGGTATCGCAAATATAAGTGAAAAAACATATTATTATTTTTATTAATAATTCAAAATGAAAGAATTATTTAAAAAATTAATAGTGATTTTGGAGCTTGGGCCACCATCTTGGAATCAGCTATTGCGTCTGTTATACTTAATTAATATTTATTTCAATCCTCCCTGTATATTTAATATTTTTCATTGTGTACCTAAAATAGTCTATGATATGAAAAATATTTCCTCACATTTTCATAAGATCCGTGAAGTTATTGCACTTGTTTAAATTATCGTATGAAATAATGAAATTGTTACATTATTTATCTGGAAACGATGCATAAAACATGTTGAATTTATTTACCAATCACAAAAAATGCATTTGAAATCAAATTTCTCAATTATATCATACGAATACGGACAGTATAAAATGTAATGGGATATTTCAGGATCCATCAGTTGTGTGTTGTCTTCTGTTCAGATAGCATTATGAAGTATTTGGTAAGAAACATTAAATAATACTGTATATGAGAAATAGTATAATAATACGATTTTATATTCTAGAAGTTTTTCATTATCGCTGCCATTTTGACATTGGCTGAATCTACTGCTGAAAAGAAGCAAGAGAAGCGCGGATTGCTTGATCTCGGCTATGGTGGTCACTACTCATCCCACGGGGCCTTGTCTTCCCATGGCCCTCAAGTGATCACCAACACCATCCCCGTGCCCCAGCCTTACCCCGTGCCAGTGGAGAGGCAAGTTCCAGTGACATACAAGGTGCCAGTGGAGAGGCCAGTGGCGGTGCATGTTGACAAGCCATACCCAGTGAAGGTGGAGAAGAAGGTCCCCTACAAGGTGTACAAGGACATCCCATACCCAGTGAAGGTGCCCTTCAAGGTCCCCGTGGTGAAGACCATCAAGGTCCCAGTTGATAAGCCATACCCAGTCCCAGTGGAGAAGCCATACCCAGTCCATGTGCCAAACACCTACATTGTTGAGAAGAAGGTTCCACTGTACATCAACTCCGGCAACAATCACGGATCCTACAACTCATATTCTGGACATGGCCTCTCTTCATATGGACACGACTTGTCTTCCTATGGACATGACTTCTCATCCTATGGACATGGACTCTCAGACTTCTCATCCCAGCATGACTATTCATCCCATGGTCTCTCAGGTTATGGACAGACTGCTACTTCTTCCCAACAAGTCACCATCCATCACTAAATATGACACTTAATGTTATGTTATATTGAAATGCTTATGAATAAAATATATATAATTACTATAAACAAAAATACCCCTTTCATTATAGCTATATTCAATCAAGAAATTTTAAAAAATTGCCTATACTAAGAATAAAATATAATATCATATATACGGCTAAAAACAAATAAATATTTGGCATAAAATTTATAATGAAGAATTAACAATTTATAGATAAAATTATAATTATAATAAATACTTTTAACAAGATTTGTGCGTGTTCTTTTTTACTAAAATATCTACATTTAAATTATGATTTTTCATCGTCTTTATAAATCATTTTGATCAGATTTTACTAAAGGAATTGTTTTTTGTATAATTAAATCGAGGGATAACAACAAAATCTTTCTTAATCATTTCATATTTATTATAAACCAACCTATGTATATAATTCAACATTATTTACATACATAAATATTACATTTCTTACTATCGTTATAATTTTATGAGTCATTTTAAAATGAAATTTAAAAAAATATATATAAAGTATGGATAGGCTCTTACAATGGTCTTATTCTAATAATGTGTTGATAACAACTAAGAAATACTGAGGCCAGAAATGAATTTATTTTTAAAATGGTCTACAATGTCGAAAAACTGTGCGAGAAAACATTAAAAAACATTTATGTGGGTGAGATAAATAAGAAAATGGATATATATATATATTACAATTTCTTTATTAACATAAGTTTTTACATTGATTGATAGAACAATACATCTTTGGAAATAGACTTAGGTGTACAGCAGAAAATGGATATGGAGAACGTCCTAAAAGACTTGTTTATTGGGAAAAAAATAAGAATAAATAATAAACAGACATTGATACCTGAGTTCCGCAACAGAACGGGCTTATATCGTTATAGTGTAGAGTGGGATTGTATTATTATTATTTTTGGAAAATATTTATTGTTAACTCTTAAAATTCGTCGATATAGCCAATAACAATCTAGTATATCGAAAATATACCAGATTGTTATAAGCTATATCGACGGCTTAGTCTACAGTAAATCAAATTTTGGAGGATTAATACGAAAATGTTTCATTATCCCATAAATTATCTATCTATATGGTTTTTTTTCACGTTTTTACAAAATATTTAAGAGTATCGTTTAGTACAATATATTGTTGTAGTAAAAAGATGTTAACCCAATAAAGCGATATCACTGAGGCCAGACAGACAACTGGATGTAAAAATATCAAAATGACAGACCAAGTAGACGAGTCTGAGTGAGACAATTAGTGTTGCCTCTGTATGAACAGATTAAGCATAGATATAAACATTAGATATCGCACGAGTGGCTAAATGCGTGGTTATTTCAAGTAACCAAAAACATGAGTTACCTGGCAAACATTATACTGTAAACATCTCTCTTCATATCTTCAGTTATATTTGACAGTAAAATGGGTTAAAATGGTTAAAATTGTTACTACATGTCATATGGACTCAAACATACACTCAAATACATCTAGGCTCACTTTTTACCAAACACTACTTCTTTAACATGTTGAAAATATTATGTAATCGCAATATATTATCACAACCACTCTCAGTGGTCACTAGAAATGTGTTGAGTGAGGACGACACACTTATGCCTTTATCGAATAGGAGAGAAGAGTGCAACAATACACTGGATAAACAAAATCACACGAACTACTTATATGCAATGCGATATCTAATGTTTATATCTATTAGATTAAGTAAATAATAAAACATATGAAATTTATTGAAAGTATATTTATTTGAAATTGTATTCGATGCTACATGATAAATTCGTAAAGAAGTGGAAGTTAGTAGAGGAAGAAAGAGAGGAGACGTAACCATCGAGATCTCCGATGATCAATTCAGCAACTCGACGGTATATTAGTAGAATAATCTACTAGCACTTCGCTTCAGGTTGATTGTGGAAGAACAAGTAATCCAAAAGATACAGAAGAAAGGACGAGATCTAATCAGCTATTCAACTTGAGGGTCAATCTGGTTCGATTGGAAGATTAATGGCGGACGGTGAACTGTTGGGAAGAAACTCCTCCGTGGTTGTGAGAATAGTGGCCTGAAGAATAACTGTGTCCTCCAAAGTTGTTGACATCACTACCCTGGTTAAGGTAGACGGGAACCTGGGTCTCAACGACGAGTGGACGAGGGACTTGGACGGTGTAGGGCCTGTTTACGGTGACTGGGTAGGGCCTAGGGACTGGGACCTCAACTCTGCGGATGACGGGGACCTCAACTGGGACCCTGACGGTGTAGGGCACTGGCCTGTTGACTGTGACGGGGACTGGCCTTTCAACGGTGACGGTGTATGGTCTTGGAACCTCAACAGTGTAAGGCCTGTCTACTGGAACTTGGACGGGGACTGGAACAGGCCTGTCTACGGTCACTGGGTATGGTTGAGGAACTGGAACCTGGACATTATTAGTGATCACTTCATTGCTTCCGAAGCCATGGCCACCATATCCCAAATCATGGAGTCCTCGTTTATCTTTCTTCACCTCGGCAGCTGAGGCGATGGCCAAAACAGCGAGGATACCAACAATTTTCTATAAACAAACATATAAAATATAAACCATCCCTCACAACCCCTATGCGTATACTGTATATTATTATATTTTCCAACTTACCATTGAAGCCATTTTTAGATATTTAGTTGATTGTTCTTCTTTGGACAACCTGAAGCGACTGATGGTCTGGATGAACATCCCATCAGCTTTTATACTACCTGGAATTGCAAATTAACCTTTCAAAACTCACGCTCGTTACACACCACTTTCATCATGGCGACGCCCGCCGACCACCAAATTGTTAATTGTATTTATTTTATTCTTATTACAAACCGTGTTTTATTTGCCGAATTTTATTTCTGCAATTATAACGCGTAATTGCAGCATCTTTTTCCGTTCTGTTAATGGTGGATATTTCAAATTGTAAAATTAATAGGTATACATTCTATAACGCTTATTTAAAGAAGTGGCTGGACTGAATCTTTGTGAATCGGGGGAGGTATGCAATAAAAGTAATAAAAATATTCATTAATAAAGAAACATGGTCAACTTATATGTCGCATCGGGCCAGGCCAACCCAGTAATCAATTGTCAAATGAGAAAATGAGGTATCTAAACTTTTTAAATGCTTAAACAATTATTTCAATAACCAAAAAGAATGATTTATATATATTAAGTTGTGCTATAGTTATGGATTTCCACTACTTTATGTGTCTTTATTAATTATGTACATAAAAGTAATTATCCTTTAAAAACTAAATACATGTATGTATGTACTATTATAAAATAATCTATTAGTATACTAATTATATAATTATCATACAAGTCAAGTTGCCTTTCATGAATAAAAAATATGTTGCATGAAATTGGAATTTTTATTAATTAAAATAAAACACATATACATTGGTTTACATAAAAATTTCAGTTGATTCCCTGACGAATAGTTTTCATAAATAACTTTCATCAATAACAAAAACTATCTATAATTTTTTATTAATGTTGGTATAATTTCCTGCGTGATACGAAATAAAAAAAGTATAACTTCAGACAATTAATATTTTTATTTGGTTAAAATAGTCTTAAAATGATAGAAAATATTTTCATTCTTTTATGGCTTTCGTATATACTTATTTTACCATGTTTTGTACCATAATACTGCATATATAAAAAGTAGTTATAATATAAAATATTGTATCTCCTTGTGTTTAGAGAGTATACAGGATGGACTTGAAATAACTGAGAGTGGTAAGGTATCGCAAGAATATTTAAGTATATATTTTTTTTAATAAAAAATAATTAATAATATTAATTACGTGCAAAAGACACACGTAAAACTCACTACTGAGTACTTTATAGAAACAGCTGATTCCAAGATAGTGGCCCAAACTCGATTCCAAAAGCACTATTAATATTATTAATTATATTTTAATTAATTAATTTATTTTTTTCAATTAAATATTCTCAGTTATTTCAAGTCCATCCTGTATATTGTGAAAAAATTCTAGTTTATTTGAAATTAAAAAAATCAGTTATGCATTGTTGTGTTTATTTGTTAAAATAATAATTGAAGAAGAATAGAGGAACATTTCTTTAAGAATCAATTGCATCGAATACAGGATCAGTTGCCAAGTTTTTGCTTATCACACAAAAGAATAATAATATTTAATGATGGAGACCATGAGAGTAGGAGTTGGAATAGTCATGCTGAGATGAGAAGTCTGAAAGTCCATGTCCATAGGATGAGAAGTCATGTCCATAGGAAGACAAGTCGTGTCCATATGAAGAGAGGCCATGTCCAGAATATGAGTTGTAGGATCCGTGATTGTTGCCGGAGTTGATGTACAGTGGAACCTTCTTCTCAACAATGTAGGTGTTTGGCACATGGACTGGGTATGGCTTCTCCACTGGGACTGGGTATGGCTTATCAACTGGGACCTTGATGGTCTTCACCACGGGGACCTTGAAGGGCACCTTCACTGGGTATGGGATGTCCTTGTACACCTTGTAGGGGACCTTCTTCTCCACCTTCACTGGGTATGGCTTGTCAACATGCACCGCCACTGGCCTCTCCACTGGCACCTTGTATGTCACTGGAACTTGCCTCTCCACTGGCACGGGGTAAGGCTGGGGCACGGGGATGGTGTTGGTGATCACTTGAGGGCCATGGGAAGACAAGGCCCCGTGGGATGAGTAATGACCACCATAGCCAAGATCAAGCAATCCGCGCTTCTCTTGCTTCTTATCTTCAGCCGAAGCACTCGCTATAAGCGCTACTGCAGCTAAACAAATCTGTAAAATATTTCAAATAATCAAACAATTCAATATAGATGTGTCTTAATCCAACTCACCAAGAACTTCATGATGGACTGTGTGTGATGATGAGCTACTCAAATCTGCAACTGATGCTGTTTACTCCGCCATGTCTCGTTTTTATACCAAAATATTTATTTAATTTATTCCGTCGCCGCCACTCTTTTTTAATTGGACATTCGGTAATTTGTTAAAACAGTAAACGAGGAAGTGATTTTGCGAATATTACAGACGAATACGTTTGTACAGGATGTCTCAATTAATTGGACGTTTGATTTCTAAATTTATTGTCCTCCGATTACACTTAAAATCAAATACTCAAAGGATGTTTCTGACACATATTAAGTGTTATATTATGGCACTAACAAATTGGTTGTATTTTACGACACCAAAAAATGGTTTAAATAGCGTGAATGTGATAGATTCAAATTAATTTAATCAGTGAGAATATTTTAAAGAAATAATAAATAAATAATTATTACAAACTCTCGGTATCCTGAAAGCAACGGCCATTATTAATTAGAAGTAATCTGGATTAAGATCGGCTTATTATTATTAGCGAGAAAGAAATATGGTTACCACTCAAATTAAAAAAAATATATTTGTAATATTTTTATGAAAACCTACGTGCCCTAAACATCGACGCTGGAAAGGAAAAAGTTCCAAAGCTACATTCGGACAACTTTACAGTAGAGGCGTTTAAAGTTATTTTTTATGTAATAAAAATAATAATTTTTTTTTTTTTTTAAATAATAACTTTACTCCTATTGAATACATTTAAACCATTCCTTATCAACTTGAAACGTAATAAAACCACCTATTCATTGTGTGATAATATTAAAAACAATTCAATTTCTTGGTAAAAATTTTTTAACTTATATAAAAATAATGACTGACCATGCGACAGTAAAAATCATCGTATAAGTCCAACAGTTCAACCATTTGACGCAGGCAAGAAAAGACAATTCCAGTGGTGTATATAATTAAATATTAACAAAATTGTCGCTTAGGTACTTTTTTCTTTCCGGCGTCGAAATATTCTCACGGATTAAAAGACCTCTTTTTAAATGTTTTATATTTAAGCCTATAGTTATTTGATGAACGCACGATAAGGCATATTAAATCATAGATTAGATATTAAATTGCAGGTCTTAATAAATCAATAATGTATTCACGATTGCAAAGTGCGTTGCGTTTTAAACCATTTTCGTATTGCTTATTTTTATTAAAAATGCATTAATCTACTGAAATCAAGATGTGTATCTATCAATGGCAATCTGAATTATTTTCAGCATTATGATAATGGCCAAATGCATGGAGGTATATAAAGATCATACTTTTACCGGTGAAGACATCAGTCTTTGTTAGTAACGGTTGCTGAAAACACCTGAAATATGGCTCGTATGGTAAGGTGGTGTTTTATAAATATTTATAAAAATATATTTAATATTTATATTTTTTATAGATCTGCATTGCATTCGCCGCCCTCTTGGCCTTCGCAGGAGCTGGAGCCAGCGACAGCAAGCATGAAAAGCGAGGTCTTCATAATTTGGGATATGGTGGACATGGATTTGGAGGAGATTTCACTTCTGGAAGCAATGAAGTGATCACTAATAATGTCCAGGTTCCAGTTCCTCAACCATACCCAGTGACCGTAGACAGGCCTGTTCCAGTCCCCGTCCAAGTTCCAGTAGACAGGCCTTACACTGTTGAGGTTCCAAGACCATACACCGTCACCGTTGAAAGGCCAGTCCCCGTCACAGTCAACAGGCCAGTGCCCTACACCGTCAGGGTCCCAGTTGAGGTCCCCGTCATCCGCAGAGTTGAGGTCCCAGTCCCTAGGCCCTACCCAGTCACCGTAAACAGGCCCTACACCGTCCAAGTCCCTCGTCCACTCGTCGTTGAGACCCAAGTTCCCATAGATGTAAACCAGGGATATGGAGGATACGGACATGGATTTTCTAGTCACGGATCCTCATCATATGGTGCTCATTCCGGAGTTTCATCCCACCAAACCACCGTCCATCATTAATAACCGCTACTATCATGACTGATCAATTATCTCGTCACCAAGTTGCGATTTATTCATTCGAGATCTTAGTGATTCTTTTTAATCTGTTGCACCTTTTCATATTTTAATAAATATTTCAATCAATAATTCCTGAATATTATTATCTATATTTACATTTATAATCAAACTGTGTTTAAATAAGAACTGTAAATCAAGAGTAAGTATGTTCTATTTTTAATACATTACGCCGACATATAGGCAATTTGCCAAACTTTTTGTGCATACGATAGCTCAAGTTTATCCATGAAAATCAATAAAATAACATACTATCTAATAGTCATAGACATATATTTATAACAAAATATAGAATAAATCATATTCTATCAATTCACATTGTAGAGAAGATCAACTTTAGAACAAGATATATTAAGTGAAGGCGGCTTGCACAAATATTTGATCTATTGCCAATATGTGAATGAGCTAAATTTAAATAAGTTGTGATGATAAAGGTTAAATGCTGACAAGTAGTAATATTTTTAAGACTAAGACATATTGCAATAGAATGTTTTAGCCTTTAAATTACGGGCAAAGGACAGGCCTTGTTGAAATACCAGTGTCCGGTTTTACTGAAAAGCTATACAATACAAGTGCAACCGTTTCATTACCGGTGCTAGTGGCGGTCATTCTATTCGACCAGAAAATTAAGGTAATCCCAGCTGCATATGCATCCCAGCTACATAATGTCTCCCGGTACAAATATAACACCTAAGAATACCAAAATATTAGATAACTTAATTATTTTTAAGACATATCCGCATGTATTTTTACATTATAGCTCCAAATGTACTTAATGAATAAGCATTTCATTTAATTTTATAAATTTAAATAATCATTATAATGAGATTAACTCTAATAGACACATTTGTTGAACTGCAAAAATATTTATATCCAGTGCCGGGATGAATGACAGAATGTATTAATGAAACATAATCAATAAATGCTTGTCTTTTAGTAAAGTTGATTAACGTAACAAATTATAACATTTTTTTTTCCTTTAACTTATTCTATTTATTTCTTTGTGGTCGTAGTAAACAAAAATGAGAAGTAATGTGAAGACTTCTTCCACTTACCATTTCAAAATTACGCATTCTTTGTCTGACACCTGTACAACAAAAATAATTTTAATTAAATTCGGAGTTAAGTTTATTTATTACATCAAGTTTACGATTTGTGGCTTTTACATATTATACATACATATTGATTAAAGAAAAACATGCTAATAGAAGAGTGATATATATAAATGTTATTTCAAGTTTTTAATCAAGCGACTACTTTGTTTATACCTAAAATTGCGTAAACTCTGTAATCCCCCATTAAACCAAATAAATATTTTATTACAGTGAAAATAATTTGATATATTATCACATACATTTTGATAACTTCGGTTCATTCATAAGATGAGGTGGCTGTGATGTGATGCAATGGTTGCAGCTTGCTTTTGAATGGTCACAATTCTAGTATAATGTGCTACTAAATGTATTTTATTAATGTTTCATTGTATTTATTAACTTGTTGTTACTTTGCATTAAAGTATGTAACAAAAGAATGATACTGCTTTGAAGTTATATGTGGACTATAATAATTCTTAATTAATATGGATGTAGTTTTTAGTAAATGTAAAAAGTGTAGTAAGTAACTATCTGATTCTTTTCATCTGAGAGGACTTGTTTTTACACTGTTGGTGGTCGAGCTTAGAAGTAGTAGACAGCCGGTTTTGATATCAAGTGTGCATCCATCTTAGTACTACCATCTCCGTATTTTGAAGTAAGAATGTAAGGATACTAAATGGTTATCAACATTGGTTGAAAATGGTTGAAAATTGAAAATGACAGTTCCCTTTTACAGTTGCCACATGTCCAGATTCTACATATATGAATGCACAAATGAAATTATTAAACAAAATTAAGTGATAGCTTCAATCGTTCAATTTTAACTTGAAGGAATTCCATTTTTCATTACTATAACAATGTAATTATTTTTATTGAAAACATAGTTCATCATGATTTAATTAGATAGGTAGATATGAGATCTATTTAATAGATATTTTAACTATTCTTGGAAATTTCTAGAATAAAATGAAATGCATAAATGTGGCGGTGAGTGATGTGGATTGCATGCATAAATAGCATTGTCGGCCAGTAGAGTTGAAGAGGGAGAGAGGCAGAGGCAGAGGCGGTGTACTCGTGTCATCTCAGTGACGCCGGCTTCAGGCACCAGGCTTCAGGTTTCAGGCTCTGAGCTGCAGGTTTCAGGTTCCAGGCTCCACAAGCCACGCCCACTAGGCCAGCCACTATCACTACCAGCAGCAAGGCCGCCCCTCCCCGCCCCCCGCCCCGTCCCCGCGCCCCTCCCGCTAGTTGTGCCGGTCTCAAGTAAGTGTACTACAGAATAGACAACTTGTATACTTGGTTCCTCGTAGTGGTGCTCAGCCTGCGCCGGTAGTCCTTGTCCTCGAGTAGGCGTGGCTTGTGTCCATAGACAAGAACAAGCGGACTTTGACTTGGAGCGGAAAACACGGGTTCATCGGTCGGTCATAATTAATATTATAGTCTTCTGACTCCCAACACTTGATCTGACTTCATAATCTTGGAGACTTTGCATTCATGTCTTCTTCTTCACTTCCTCAAGTCTTTCATTTTCAGTTGTAACAATTCCCTTGTGTTACGGGAATGGTTTCATTTTTCAACACCACATCAACTTTTCATATTCTCACACTTGTTGGACGACCATTTTTATTTTCCAATAACGGTTTCTTTAAAATGTGTAAAAATGCAATTGTACAATAATTTATTTATTAAAATAAAAGACATATTTTTTTCTGTCACAATCAGTAAATTTGCCATTACGGGTCAAAAATTCAAATGAAAATCTAAAAAAAAGACATCAGACATGAATAAACAACTAAACTTTTTCAAAAAATTAGAGCAATCTGATTTAAATTAATTTTAATAATTACATATATTTGTACATATTCTTATATTCCGATACATTTGCCATGCTATTACGATCTTTTGCCTGCAAATCATAACTTCCATTGTATACATATATAATGAGAAATCTTATATTGTAAAAAAAACACTCAGTAAATTATATTAAACATGCTCAATAGAATTATAATACTAATAATAAGTTCACTTCACTTTCCTGATGCAATTACGCTTAATCTTATTATCAGTGTATTGAAGATGCTGACTTTTTTAATATACATGTGCCCAGTATTACTAAGTCTTATCTTGTGGTTATCATTTGATGACCTCTACATATCAAATACATTCCATTTATACACACCTTCAACTCTACATACTCAATAATATTTCTAAATGTATTATATAGTCCAGTTCATACTATTATCTTCAAATCTTACATTTATGAACTTCAGATGAGATAAAAATCAATCCTTCCAATCAATACAAGCTATTTTTAAGGATCACCAATTTCAAAACAAAAACTACAAAATTAAATTAATTAGACATATAGAATATATTCAAATTGAGATTCGCACTTCTACTTTTAGTTTGAGATTGGCTACGCGTTTCGATCCAATCTCAAACTAAAAGTAGAAGTGCGAATCTCAATTTGAATATCAGTGACTTCTATCAAGTAGTGAAAGAAGATAATTTAAATAAAATATAGAATATAAATGAAAAAATCAGTACTTTGGTATTAAACAATATTATTATATCTATTCCGAGCTCTTATTATTCAAGAAATTCATATATGTGTTTTTACAATACAAATTCTTCAACCAACCTCACATTTTTGTTCATTAGAAAAAAATTGAACAATGCAAGATTATAATGCATAAAATTATTTTAATGCTTATTCTGAAGTAATAATCGCTTATGAATTTTTTGTATTCATTTATGTTAAATTGCACTATCCATTGTTATTTCATTTGTGTGTTGTAATTATGATGTTTTTTTTATTTAGAAAATGGATTTGGAGACCACAGCGATTTGTGTGGGGCTGATTGTCAGCTCTGCTGTGCTTCTGTTTTTCATTGCTAAGCATGGTACCAAGAGCAAATCATACGAAGAAGCAATGGCTGAAAATCGCCAGATTTTGGCACAACGAGGGCTTTTCAATGATGCTCCCAAGCAAAAGAAGTTACAGCAACAACAGTCTAAGAAGAATAAAAAAGCTGGCAAGAAGGTATTTTAATGTCAAATTGTTTGATATTTATTCATTATTAACCAATAAACATATTATAGGTTAAAGAGAAGCAGCTGAAAGAACAAGCATTGACCAGCAATAGTGAGCCTGATAGTGAAGTTCTCGTTGATAGTGGAACCGAGGAGGATTCCTATAATAATCATCATTCTCGAGGACATGTAGACTTTGTAGAACCGGCCGCTGTTGTCCCAATTGTCGAAGCGGTGCCTAAACCTGTTAAGGTTATTATTAATTCTATTACATTGTCTTCTAGTCAGTAAAACCTGACTATTATATCAAGATAAAATACAGTAAAATCATAATTTATTATATTTAACCTTGTGCTTAGTATGTAATTACTGTGAATTCTTTTAAATACACTTGAATCATAGCACAAACAATTAGTAAATAAATAAAATCTCTATATTTCTTACTTATTCCTCAATTCTCTTATTAGTTAAGAAAAATGCTTTGCATGTATGTATATATGTATGTTCAACTAACAACATTTACAGACAAAAACCAAAAAGTTGAAAGTGAAGCCTATTCTGATAAACAAAGATGATCCGAGTTGTATAAGTGATGTTTCTACGCCTCCATCTCCAACCCTCAAGCAGCCAGTCAATCACTTTGAGCTGATTCATCCTAAGGATGAGTTTGAACTGTTGCACTGCGGTGAAAAGGTGGAAAATAAATAATCATTAATTTATCCACTTGAACATGCATGCTTTTTTTTGTTTTGCATTCCAAGTGAAATTTATATGTATATTATTTGCAGTATGGTGTTTTTATATTGTGGCAACTGCCTTTATTTTTTTTATTTGATTCTTACATGCTCTTTTTTTTCTCTTTTTGGTGTTGGTATTTTATTATTGTTTTCATAAATATATATTTCTGTGTTTTATTTTTTTTCAATGCAGTTTGTGTTTTATTTAAACTGTCAAATGGTTTTTTTTTAAATATTAAACAAATTATTTTTAGGAAAAGCATGATAGCTCTGATGGTAAATCGGGAAGATCAGGAAGATTTCATAAACATGCATCTAAGCAAAAAGACAATCATGAATCTGCCAACTCTGAAAGTCCTAAAGTACAACGAAAAGGTAAATTACTCAAATAGAGTTACAAGGTCGATAGTTAACAGAATTTTAATCTTAATTTAAATTTAACAGCCAAGTCACAAATCAATGTGGACAAATTAGACTCGCTCGAAGAACAAAATTTGGGAATGTACTCGAGTGCTGCCGTAAGCCAACCAGCCAATTTGACCACTGATAAAATAATGAAACAAGCATATCCTCTGGAGTCCGTTGTCAATGAGGCGACTGCTCACCTCAATGGTCATACTCCAAGTGCCACACCCGTTCATCAGAGTTCTCAAGGAAAAGGAAAGAAGAAGAAAACTGAGAATACTATTCAACAACTCAGTATGTTTTATTCTTAATATAACATTTACTTTTATGTATTTTACAATTTCTAATTGGTAATATATTTTCTAGCTATGGGTGGTGATGGAGTTAACGTAAATCTTCTTGTTCAACTTCTGGGTGAAGCTTCTATGTCTCGCAGTGAAATACAAATCCTGACTGATTGCCTTTTGAACAAACAAAATGGACCCATACCGGAGATTTCTGAATGGTCTGAAGTGAGTAGAAATTTAATAACATATAAACATTTTCAAATATTTACAAATAATAAGGATCTTAAGACAATAATTTGGTGTTAAATTTGTTCTAAGTGTTGTTTTATTTTTTTATTTTTAGGGTCCTAAAGATCCTATGCAAAAAATAAAAAAGCAGCTATCAGAGAAGGAAAAGGCACTTGCTGAAAAAGAAGAAGCTTATCAAGTAGTGAATATCAAGTTGAAGGAATTGAGGTTTGAAATTTTTGTGTACATTTTCATATTCATTCCGAAGGGGAATATAAGTGTATTTGTATATATTATTGTAGAACATCATTGAATGCCGAGCGTGTGCGTAATTCTCAGCTGACTCAAATGGCACAAGAAGCTTCCACTGCACAGCGTAATGAGATGAATCTCCTTCAAATGCGTGTTCAACGAACTATGGAAGAAGCGGCTGCTTTGCGCGACCAACTTCAACATGTAATTGTTTAATAACGTAATTGTATTTTAATTGCATAAAACTAAAATATTTTTAATTTGAAGGTGCAATCCAATGAAGCAAACTTTGAATCACAAAAATCACAAATGGAGATGCATATTCAAGCTCTATCAGAAGTATTAATATTACATTTTAATGAGTTATATGGAATGACTTGATTATTGATTTTAATATACTTTCAGGCTAAAGCTTCATTATCTTCAGCTGTCACCTCTCTTCAAGCTGAAATTGCAGAATTGAGGAATTCGCACACAGCCCTCACCAATGATTTGCACACTGTTCATAATGAATCATTATCTAACCAACATATGGTGGCTGAACTCACCAGACAACTTGATGTGAGTAAACCATCTGTAAATAAACCCACCTGTCTTCAATACATATGTATTAATTATTTTTTTAGGAAGCAAACAGATTCCGTAGTCAGTTAGAACTTCAAATTCATAATGCTGAAAAATATGCCAAGCAAGAACTCAACCAAGCTAATGAAACAATGAAAAGTATGTTACATTTATTATAAAAAGAATTAACATATAATTAATAATGTATTATTTATTTATCAGTGTTGAATGAAGCCAAAGCGGAGATTCAACGTATGAATTCAGTACACAGCCATTCCCAGAAACAAGTCCATCTCATTGAGAAACAGCAGGAGGAAATCAATAGACAAAACCAAGAGGTAATTTTTAAAATTAATTCATAATTTTTATTTTCATTTGATCATTCTTTTGATATAGTTAATTGGGGAGATAAATAAACTGACAATGGAAAGAAACGAATTGATTCAAACGGTCGGTCAACTGAAAGAACAACTTGCTGCACAACCGACACCCAATGGTACAGCTACACCCACCGATAAGGTAAATTTAG
Organism: Agraylea sexmaculata; assembly: GCA_022606485.1. Lineage (NCBI taxonomy): Eukaryota > Metazoa > Arthropoda > Insecta > Trichoptera > Hydroptilidae > Agraylea > Agraylea sexmaculata. The sequence goes on along the minus strand of JAGTTH010006088.1, from coordinate 51,623 downwards.
AATAAAAAATGTTCATAATTAACCCCGATACAGGGGAGATAGAAAATTTGAGCAGATCATAAATAGTACTATAAAAAACTCAAGCCCAAATTTTTCTTTAATTAGTAAAACGAACACATTTTGTAGTTATGGAAAGTGGTAATTATATAATTAAATAAAAAGATTACTGTTCATTTCATCAAAGGCATATACAAATGTGCATATGTTTTGTTATTAGCTGGTATTTCCTCTATTTTGACACACTATTTACAATAATCTTAAAAACACCAGACGATTCAACTGCGTAAATATATTAACCGTCTGGATAAATAAATTAAACATCTGGATAAATGAATTAAACATCTGGATAAATAATTTGGTACAATCTGTAATTGAAATGTGTTTTTGGCTTATGTATGTTAATAATTCTGAAAATGCTATCATTTTAATTTAATTAAGATACTTATCATAATGAAATATTTTGCTCCCAGAATGTTATCAACGAAAAAGCAATTATAGCAGCTTGTAGCGAAATCGAAGCCAAGTTTACTCAACAAATAGATCTTCTTCAGAGGGAACTTGAGCAACATAAAGACAAAAATAATGTGAGTTGAAATTCTTTTTTAAATTATAAGTTGAATATGGGAATGCTTTTTGCGTGTTATTCTTTACAATAAATAATTTTATCTATGTAATGGGATTTTAGGATCTTAGAACCAAAAACTGGAAAGTGATGGAGGCATTACAGGCGGCAGAAAAGAAAATCCAACATCACGAGAGCTCCAAATCAAAGACGGTTGATGAGAGTGTTCATAATGTAAGTTTGCCCCATGAATTAAACTGCACTTTTTTGTAAAGTTTATGCACACCTCATTATCTTTGTGTGTTTTGGTTAGAACAATTACAAATATTGTGTACTTGGGTTACAGGATGCTATTCTGAAGGAGAGACTCCAGAGCAGTGCTAATCAAGAGCTTAATAAAACATCCAATTCGGCTCAAACATTACCTATTGAAAAGGATGATGACGATGTTAGACTCCAAGAATTGGAGACTCAAAATTCGCATCTAAAATTGATGGTTGATAAATATAAACAAGTTATCGACGATACTGTAAGTTTTAAATTTAATTGATCATATATGAATATATATAAATAATTGTTTTATGTTTGATATTTCAGGAAGGTGTCTTGAGTAGACTTCAAAGCAATGTCACCGTGGAGGAGCAGAGGTGGGAGAAGCAGTTAATAGAGAAACAACAAGAACTAGATTATATTAGAGAACATACTATTTCACAGGTAATTTCTAATTGAAGTAAATCTTATTCTTGATACTATCTAAAAGTAGCTTTAACAAAGTGTACTCTTTTCCCATAGAACACTGACATATTTCTAGAAAATATATTAATCTCTTACATGAATTTAATTTAAGAATCGAGTCTTTTATTCGATCTCTAAAAACATTTCCTATTTTACCATGATAGTTGCATTATATACATATTTAATGTTACAGTTACAAAGCAAAGTAGATTCTTTACAAAAAGCTTTAGAGAATCAAAATAACGAATTAAGTCTGACTGAAAAGAATGTTCACGTGACAAGAACAGGCAAAGAATCAGCACTCAGTATGGGTGAAATAGAAAAACTGGTAGAGGTAAATATTGCAATAAATGTAAATTGTATGATTTTTACACTATGTAAATTAATAATTGAAAATTTCAGGAGAATGGCCGTCTAAATGCATTAGTAGAACAGTTACAATCACTCAATGGTCCACCTCAGGTACGTTTGATTATATATCAATGCAATCGGCGAATAACCGTTTTTAAAATACATTTTCATTAATTAATATCGCTGTAAAAATTGTTTAGCATGTTATATTGTAAGTCGACTCTTTCAAAGCTTTTATTAAACCCTGTTGACAGTTGCCCACTATTACAACAAACGAGCGTAAAGCGCCAAAAAAGCGACGAACTCTGACAGGTAAAATCAATCGTAATACAAATGTTGCTTTTCTTTCGGGCACAAGGTGATGTTTTATTGGTGGTTTCTGGCTTTATCATCACTATTGTGGGGCCTACTTCATGATTCATTCATCTTGTACATAATTATTGTTGGTCGATTGACTTTAAAATATTCACTGTATATTTTGTCACTGGTCTCCTAAGCTGTATAATTATTATGATGTGCAGAAGATACAAGTACTGTCGTGTGTAGAGAATATGGTCGCCGAAGAATGTTACTCGTGGTCGTCTGGAGTACCTATAAGAAATTTTATCTTGGGGTTTCTATTCTGTTTATATTGCTTTCGGTTAACAGCTACAACAGGTCTTGTAATGTGTTGGAATTTTTTTTTGGGAATGTGAAAGTATTATTTAGACTTTCTTTTGAATGTTTAACATGACATTATAAAAAAATGTACAAATCATTTAAGTAAACTAAATGCATTTATAGTGTGTTCTTATAAGAGAGTCAACTGATTAGATGGTAAAATATTACTACAAAATCAATGTTTTGTCTGTCGCTTTTGGTGTTTTTTTTTCTGAATATTCGTGTTTTTTAGCGGTCATAATTATTTATTTGCATGCGTTTTATCAAACACGCGATCTGTTAATCTGACATATTACGAAGTGCCATAAGAGATTGCATTGCACAAGTAACAAGTCATTCGTTGTATTTTGTTGGTTTTGACGTCAGTGTTGGAAAGTGAAAAATTTGTATGAAAAGAGAACAGGAACACATTAAATTGAAAAAGTGTGAAAATGGGAAGCAGGAAATGTAAATTCTGATTTCATGGTATATTTTTAAGACTCCAATTATGAAAACATTTGTCATATGAAATAACATTGAAGATTGCATTACTTGAAGAGAAGATTTATGAAATCAGATCGGAAAGTATTATTAAAGAAACACAGCCATTAAAATTCAGAAATGTGATTGAAACATCAACATTCAAGATATTATTTATGAAAAGTACTTATAATAAATATTAATATTCATTAGTATAATGTCAGCAATTACTCAAAAAAATTATATTAAATTTGACAATCATAAAAAAACAACCAAAGTTTTTCTCATTTTTTGTACATTTTTTAATAATTTCATGTGTTTGATTGTAATATCAAATTACTAATATATTACACTTTGTAGTATTTTTATTCACATTTTATAATAAAAATTACTATTAAAATATTGGGTTTGAAGCTCTGGGTTGAATAGTATTAATTATGTTTGCAGGTTGGCTCCGGAGAAAAATAACATTTAGAAGAAAGAAGTCGAAAGAGACAAGACTCAGCACGGATCAGGTGAAAAGAGTCCATCGCGTTGACGTCAGCGGATGAAAACAAATCAATAGAAATCCAATGAAACACATACAAACTTCTGAGCCTTAGTTACTTTGTTCCTCTTCTTACGTGAAGTGAAAATGTTAATATGTATATCGTGGAAGAATATTATTGCATATTTAATGTGGAAGCGGTAGCACCTAACGTAATCAACACTGCCGCTCTCCCGCCGTGCGAATTCCGTAACTATAATATTTAAATGCGAAGGTTCGTGTATCGTGAAGCAGTTCTTTTTTTTTTTTTCAACTCATTCTGTCTCATGTTTATTTAAACTATATACTTATATATATTTTTTTACGTGAGCAGATATTATTGTTAATTGTTAGTTCTATCATTATAAGACAAATGGTGCAATCTGATTTTCAAGTTATTTACGTGTGGTGGACAACGAGCGGAGATACGAAGAGGTACAGACCAAAAAAATGGTGATCTGACTGAAGGCGCGTGATTAATTATATTGAAAAAGACTGAAACGAAAGAGAGCGAGGTTATTGTCGCAAAAGAGAGAGTGATTCACAACATCTCGATCAATCCATACATTTACATTCTAATTGATTATTTTTTTATATTCAAAATCAATCCGGCATACGAACATTGCTTGAGTTTAGTTATAAATATAAATTTAAAAAAAATATATATTATTCATTGTTTAGCATTAGGTATTTTCCATATCTTATCATTCTCATTTGCTTTAAATATATTATAATGATCATATATATTTTGTTAAACCCCCCCCCCTTTTTAATTAAACTAATAGTTCAAATAATGCACAATTTTAGTTTTTTTTTTTACCATGATAAAGGGGATACAATTCAGTTAATTTTTTTTTTTATAATTGGCATAGTCGTAGGAATCAACGTATAACTAGTTTTCAAGCTTATTATTAGCGAATCTGCTTTATTTTGATATACGGAAATGAATATTTTTGTAAACGATCTGTATCCGGCATAAGACAACCATCCAATATTTAAGTAGACCTATATTCGGTGAATCTGTGCGCTTCCCGCTTGTTGAAATGTAAAAATTCTATATGAAAATTTTGTTTTTCTTCAAATAATAGAGAAAGATGAGGATTAAATGAATAATATAATAAAAATAGTGCGCTTCTGTTATGTGGTGACAATCGCACGGTGGATGTCAAGTAATATATTATTAATATTTAATTTTTATATGAGATGATGGTATTTTTAAGTAACATCGATGATGATGAAGCTTTTTTTATAGTTGAAATGTTTTGCATAGTGGAAATTATTATGATTATTATTAAACATCTAAAAGTGAAGCTTATTCTCCTGTATTGTCTTATGAACCGATGATCGTATTATTTCATGTTTTATCATTTAAAATGATTATAGTTTATATTGGAAAATAATTATTATTATATGATCATTTACAATAAATATTTAAATATAAAACTGAATTGTTTTATTTTTTATGATTTCACATTTAACAGTAAATATATGCCCCATTTTTATAATGGATAAATGCAATATTTATTGAAAAAAAAGTGGGGCGTTTACACAACACAATACTTAAAGGGAAACAGATCTAAACGTCATATAACCAAGATGGCACAGGACTTTTGTTCAATACTTTATATGTGTCGATGCATTTCAAAGTGTTACATCTCCATATTTTAAATTTTTTGAGATAAGGATACACAAAAGTAGAGGAGGTTGCGATACATATGTTGTATTTTTCAAAATATGATATATCTCAATAAATTGGTTTAAAAAATGAGGATGAAACTTCGAGTATTTTTCATAGTATGACATGTCCACTACATAAAATATTAACCGCGTCACGTGATCCCATTCCCTCCAATCAGAGAGTTGCAACAAACGTCACACTGATTAGTTGCAGTTGTTGAGATAGTTATCTTTTCCACTCTACACCATGGAAGCAACATATTCTGTCACCGAATGTCCCCCAGACAAAGCCAGGAAACGGAGAAAACCTTTAAAACCCGTCAAATCAACAGAGAGAGCTAATAAATTGTAAGTACTTGTAAAATCATGACTTTAGTGTCAGGGTTGTGCTAATCGATGTTGAAACAATGTTGTCAAATAATCATATAATCAAAAACTTTTTTTTAGGTATTCTGCTCCTGGTCCTCCAATTATACCTGACTGCAAGCATTCTGCTGCCACCTATAAATGCCAAAATTTAAATTCCGTAAATATTATTAAAATGCACGAAAACTTTTATCGTACTACAAACAAAATGGATCAAGAAATATACATTTATAAATATTTCCAGACATCAAAAGTGAGAAGAAAAAGACCTGGAATAGATACTCCTCATGATAAAAAAAATCCTAAGGTAAAAAATGTGCAATATTTCATTCCGGACATAAAATAAAAAAAAATGATACGAATTTGTAAAAGTGCGTTCTTAAAAATTCTAAGAATAAACGTAGGACGCCTTAATGGCGTTTTAAAAAGAAGCTACAATAACAATAAAAGTCCTGGCAAAGAAAATCGCGGCGGAGACCGAAAAAAATTTCAATATAGAGCCAAAAGGGAAGCTATTATAAAATTTATAAAGACATTCAAGCCACTAGAAAGTCACTATTGTCGAGGGAAAACTATAAATCGATTATATTTACATCACGAACTGTCAGTCGCAAAAATGCATGAAATTTATCAAGATCAAGCGCGACCAGATTTAAGTGTCGAAATAGGGTTATTTCGAAAGGTGTTTTCCACCAAATTCAATATTGGTTTTGGAAGTCCACGACAAGACGTGTGATCGGATTGGCTCCAATTTTCAGAAAAAATAAAGATGGAAAAAAACGTCACAGAAAAAAAAATATTTAATTATACATAAAAGGATTCACACATTACGAGCAAAGGCATTTTATAAGAAAATCCAAGAATCAAGGGATGATTTATTGATTTTATCTTTTGATTGCCAGAAAAATCTCCCACTTCCAATCTTAATCAAAAATTATCTTTTTCTTTTTACGAAAGAATAAAAATCTTTTACACAAAAAGTATTTTTAATTTTTGTCACAACCCTTATACTAGAGATATTGTTTGCTACAAATCAAACAATCACATCTTCATGACTGACGCATGCGCGTTAATACGTGAAATCAAACTGTAACATATCCATTTTTGAATGTACTATATTTTATTTGTTACTTTGAATTTTTTGAAAATTGTTCGTTTTTATTTAACATGGGGGTTATACACACCTTTAAAAAATGCAAACATACCTATATGTATAATATGAAAGAGCTGACAACAAAATCGTGTTTTTCTCAGTTTGCGTTGGAGTGGAGATGTAACACTTTGAAATGCACCTCCACATATGTCACAAACAAACCTTACCTTTTTTGATTTATTATAATAAATGAAAGAATGGTTATAAATAAATATACATTTATTAATACACATATAAATTTACGAGTCTAACAAATCTGGGTTCATCATCGTTATTTGTTCTTTTTCTGGAAAACTGTGCTTCAAAATAATGATTTTGTTGTTTTCGAAAGTGTCTTCAATAGTGTCGATGTAGCCACACCAATATATGACCATTCCGGGGCCGAACCTGTTCCAATAAGACTTCAATTGTTTATTCAAGTATAACGTGTGTGACTTTGCATCGCCGAACAACGCTTTGCTTTCTATCCAGTTGATGACAAATCCGTCGACTGCAATGGGCAGGATTAGTTTTATATCGGGTGTTTTATCATATCCGGAATACCGCAGTATATCTTCGTCTTCGTATGGGATTTTTAATTTATCCAGTTCATAGATTAATCTCATTTCATATTCTTTACCTATTGATCTACAATAATGGAACACATTAAACAATATCTTTGAATTGAATAATTTGCACATTACCTCTTTATTACATTTCCTATGTTTCCATTGTCGCTATCATATAAATGGCACTAAAAATATAACAAGTGTTATTGAACCTCACCAATCTAAATTAGTTAACTTACTAAGAAAACTTCAAACGCTAGATGCCTATCTTGGATAAGGGTGCTGTCTTTGATCATCTCTTTTACTAAACTCGGTTGATTTTCATAAATATGATCTAATATGCTTTTTGCCAAGGGTGTGGGAGTCACCCCCAGTTTATTGGATAATCTAAAAATCATATTAACAATTCAAATATACTCAAATTGAATGTGTGCAAATTATACACACCTTAATAAAATTCCCGGAGGCTCTTTTTCCCTAACACTCTTTTTGTATTGTATGTAACAATTTTTAGAATTTTTGATAAATCTATGATTTTCTTTCATACGTTGTACCATTTGTGTGCCCAATATGCTGCCGATAGTTTTCACATGTATGCTGTAAAATAAAACTGTCATTATCACAATACTTATGCATATTGAAACAAAATAATAACTTTTTACCAACTTTGGATACTTTTCATGGAGAAATTTTTCACAATCATAACGCTGACCATTAAAATTATTGATATCTTCCACTAACGCGTTATAAATGGCAGATGATAAAATAATCATTGTACCGCTCAATTCGCAACAAAATAAACATCAAAACCTGAACTGTCAATACAGTGTTGCCAGAGTCAAAAATAAATGTCGAGAAGTAAATTCATACATACTTATTTTACATTCTCAAAGCAAATTAATTGTATTATAATTAAAATAGTGAGCTCAATATTATTGAAAATAAAAAAGCGTTAAATATTTACAAAGTTTATTTTGATCAGATACCAATGAGTTAATGCCATGTAAAATAAATATAATTTATGCTTAATATTTAATATCACAGATATCATTAAAATGAAAACCTTAAACGTAATTAATATTTTTAATAATAATTATTTTTGCAGCCTCGGATCCAATTGTTCCAAATCATCCCTGAGTTTACTCAAATAACTTCTCGTTTGAATAACTACATTGAAACACAAAACTCTTGTATTGTATTCATTGTAGACCGACCAAATCAGATTGCCTCTTGTGTTCTGTAAATTAATTTATAATTAGTATCCATGTTTAAGGTACTATTTTTATATTGTGCAATTTACCAATGCTATTGGACTGGGAAGATCCATGGTCGCTTCATAAGTAGACGAAGAAGTTGTATTTACAGGACACCAAGTTGCTTCACAAGCGGCTAAAGTAATTAGATTATTAATAAAAAAATATGATTAAATTAGTTAAATTGAAACAGAAACTTACTTGGAGACACTTTCGCTGCAACTTGTACACTGTTCAATGTTAAATACACATTTTGCAGGAGTGACTTCGACGTATAATCTATTTGAATAAATCTAATCAGTACTTAATTTGTGAGGTTTATAATATATATTTTTTTAAATTACCGGCTTTGAAAATTGCGGTCACATTTGATGAAACTCCCACAGTTAAATAACAAGGCACTGTTCTTTCACATCCTGAAATTTGCACTTGTTCTAAATCATACGCAGAACCTGAAAAAAAAACCAACCAAAGGTTAATATCATTATCGAGGAATTCGATGGTTATCTCAATTTCTCCGTGATAATATTGAGTATAAATAATTTTTCGCAGTACTTATTATAATTTGAATAAATTGATAAATGTGATGTTTTCCCCCCATTCATCATGTAAATATCTTGACTTTTCAATCGTCTGTCATAAATTATCTAGACACATTTGCCAAGATAAAAACTCCCATTGCGTTTTATTTACTGGGGGGTAGATTTTCATAATTTACTATCAAATTCAAAATTTATATTCAATATGGATTATAAATTTTTAATAAGAAATAAATGTAATCTTACCACAATCCTCGAATATGACTTTCCCGCATTCTGCAGAGCACAAGAACAACAACACGAATAAACAAAAAGAACGCATCTTTTTTATAAATTATATTTTATCCTGAAATTGTGAACGTTTTGATTTGTTTGTAGTAATAATGGCGATTAAAGAGATTCTCGCATTGCAGCGTCCAATATATCGACAATTTGATCTGATAACAACGTATATTATTATCTAAGCGCTTGTTTACTAGCTACTAGTAAATTTAAATTAATTCTCAATATAAGTGCTTATGAGTATTTAATTTTTTTGCAATCGTTTGCGTAAATTTCGAATATGACAGGCTAATTTTTTTGTGCACGTTTATTATTTATTATGGATTTTTTCCGAGTCTGCTAATTTCTTATTGATGTGTAAACTTATTTAAACCTAATAATTTTTAATTCAGTTTTAAGGGGATAAATAATCAAGACTTACACGAAAACGGCATTATACGTTACCACCGATTAAAATGCCAGACAAATGGATGTATAAATATCAAGATGGTGGACCAAGGAGACGAGTCTGAGTGAGACAATCAGTGTTGCCTCAGTCAAACTCATCTGCTGGATCCGTCATCTTGATTTTTATCATCTACTTGTCGCGTTATATCATTTCAGAGGATTAGACATAATTAATGATTTTATTTTTAAAATAAAATTAATTTACCTTAATCCTTTCGAATAGTCTTAAATAAAAAAATAGCTATTTAAAGGCCTTATGCAAATAAATTATCATTTATGTAGAACTCTCGTTTTTTATATAAAAAAATACTTCTGAAAATATCTTTATTAATAAAAACCCAGGCAGACGAAATCTTTACATATGAAATTTCACAGTGTATATCGACAAACTTGATAAATTAATATTTTGTATGTTTTATATAACGAAAGTTTTACTAAGCAACTAAAATGATAACATTTATTAGAAAAAAATGACCACTATTATTATGTTATTATAGAATAACGAATGTTCGTTCAATCTGTGAGTTTTTCTTTTGGCTGATGCTTTTTACTAATCAAAACAATTTGAATAATGATCGATCTGTACTTTGTTCGAATTCAATATTTTACTAACTATAAAAAACTATATAATATCTCTCCTATTTTATGTAGTTTTTATTTTGCATATGCTTAATGACAAAAAACCAAATCACATTGTTTAATTTAATAATTTAAAAACTCAGGCAGCTAGTAAATAAGCTACCACACATTATCATTATCATTAATTCAATCTGATAAGGTAGATTTAGATTGCGTGTATTTACAAGATCAATCAAACGGAATTAGTGACTGTTATAAAATTATTTATATCTTTCACCGGTTATACCGATTTTATTACCGGCTTTAAAAATCACATCATTATCGGAGATGTTTAATATTAGGTATAAATAATTTAGCCACGAGGAAAATCAAAAAAAAAATACTCATCGTGTGTTAATAATGTATGCGCAATAGATTTTAATCGATATTATGTATGAAAAGGCGGAAAAACCTCTCATTTATCTGAAATGAGTCATTGAATTATTAAAATCATACTTATTTAGATATTATTTATTAAGATATATAATGATGATGTTTTATTGTTTTAGTAAGTTGACCTCCAACTAAATAAATGTGTAATATATGGGCGCACATAGAGGGGGAGTTCAAGGGGGGTCGGTTGCTTCCCCCCCCGAATTGAGTAATTGAAAAAAAATTTAGAAGAAAATAATAAAAAAAACGTTGTACATTATTTTCCCTTTCTCTTGATTTTTTTTAAATATAAAAGAAAATAGTATTAGTGTTGCCATATATTTCAAAATATGTATACAGGGTAAAATTATAAAAAAATATATATACAGGGTGGACTTGAAATAACTGAGAATATTTTAGGGGGTGGTAGAATATCGTAAGAATAATTGAAAAATAAAATTTATTTATTAATTATTATTAAATAAAAATAATTAAGAATATTATTTACGTATAACAGACACAATATACACGTAACAGTCACTACTGAGTACTTTAGAGAAACAGCTGATTCAAAGATGGTCGCCCAAACTCGATTCCAAAAGCACTATTAATATTATTCATTTTTTTTGTATTATTCTTACGATACCCTACCATTCCTTAAAATATTCTCAGTTATTTCAAGTCCTCCCTATATATATATATATATATATATATATATTTATTTCTAATAAACAAAATTATATTAATAGTGCTTTTAGAATCAGCTGTTTCTGTGAAGTACTCGGTAGTGATTGTCGCGTGTGTCTGTTAAATACATATTTAATATTTTAAATTATTTTTTAATATTTACAAAACCCTACCACCCCTAAAATATTCTCAATTTAGTTCAAGTCCACCCTGTACATGGCAACACTATTATTTTTTCTTATAAAACAACACAAAATAATCTATTATACGGTTATAAAGCCATCGGCTATTGTATTCGATAAACTGGTAACCTAGCTACACTGTTGGAGCCACGGCCCTCCGAAATGTTTACATCAAGCCGGATCCAAACTCTCCAAAGCAGTCTCACGAAAACAAAAATATAGCATTAGGAAATATTTCAAAATAAATATTTTAACTTTATTAAGAGATATTTAATTTTATTACTTTAATACTGTATATTTTAAAATATATGGCAACACTATTATTTTTTCTCACAAAAGAAACACGAAATAATTTATTATACAGTTATAAAGGCTATTTATTGTATTAAATAAACTTGTAACGTAGCATATTTACTTATTATTTATTATTAAATATTTTAACTTCATTGGGAAACACTTTGTATTTAACAATTTTATTATTATATGCATACATTTTCTTCAAAGTCTTCTTTCCATGCGTCCTTAATCGACTTTATGTACAAAAAAAAAGTATGTCAAAATGAAGTCTCATTATAAATATATAAAATAAATACAAAGTCGAGTGCGATAATGACAGGATTGTATGAATGAGATTCATTAAAATGTGAGACAATGTCACGCTTATATTATATTTTATTATCAGATTAAAATCGCTTGATATCTAAAATACAAAGTTTCACAGCGATCGATCGTGCCACACACTATTTTATTAGTTAATAAAAAATAGCACATTTTGAATATAAAATAAGTCTACAAATTATTATATTATCGAATACTTTTATAATTACATCATATTATATGTTATTTTCAAGTCTCAAAGTTCACAGCGGTGACATCAGCAAATCTTGATATAGACTGCATTTTATCTATGGATTGTGATAATCTGTGACGAAAATAAATGAGAACAGTTTCATTTAAAAATAGATTTTTTTATTACAATTCAAACGATACAAAATTCACGAGGGCAAATATTGTAGTACATATTATATAATATTTTTTTTATAAAAATAATCTACGCGGTACAGGATGACCATGATAAATGATAAATTTTACTAAATCTCCTGAAAAAATCCAAAAATATGTTACTACAAGAAGCAACCAAACTCTATGCTGAAACGGGACGGATTGATACCACCGATGTATAAGCAGGCCATACAACTGGATCTATTGAATGTATTGATTGAAACAATTAGTGTTGCCTCTGTCAAACTCATCTACTTGGTCCGTTATCTTCATATTTATACATCCAGTAGTATCGCCTGCTCGTATATCGGATAGAAAAATGTACAGAAAAGATATACCTATAATATTTGTCTGCCCTTGGTACATCACAAATGATTTTTTTTCCAAATTAATTGTAAATATTTGTTATACAACATGTCTTTAATTGAAGTTAAAATAATGGAGGAATAAACAAATTAAAAAGAGTCTATTGCACTTCTAATAATGCTCGCAGTATTAAAAAAATTGTCTATTGCTGTATACATTTCGGAGGTCCGCGTAAATGAACGTGTTCCCGATTTATTTAATCCGACAACGGATAAATTATTTAAAAAATTATTTTTAAATATGTTAACTTTAATTAAAGCTACACCAATGATATTAGAAGAAGATAGGACAAAACGATGAATAATATCAAGATGGCGGACCAAGCAGATGAGTTTAACAGAGGCAACACTAACAGCGGTATTCACTAAAATTCATATATGGCTTTGAAGTAAAAATGTATATACTATTATAGACACTATCATGTATGCATTTTAGTGAATACCACTGTAATTGTCTCACTCAGTTGGTCCGTCATCTTGAGATTTATACATGCATTCTTATCGGTATCGTAAGGATTAATCTCTAAATGATGTTATTAAATTATAACATTTATCATTAAGTCAGCCTGTGATTCTGTGGGTGTATTTCCACGTGGAGTCTGATCAGATGCCACGTGTAATGGCGCCCTATCACAGATGCTAGTCTTGTTGAAATAGTTTTAACGGATCTTGGCAGGTACTTGGAAGCAGATTGCGGCCTTGCTGTTGTAGTCGAGAGACCAGTGGACCACGGTGGCCACATTGGGATACACTGTCAGGATCGGGAACGTGTTCTTGTAGATGTAATTTTCCCCCTTTTTAAGGGGACAACCCGCTTTAGTTGTGCCATCGGCCATGAAGATCTTATCACAGGCGCTCACCCCGTCCACCCCTACGAAGGGGAGGCAGATCCCCAAGATGTCGGCGCACACTGAAGTTACCAGGCTAGGAAGATCCTTATCTATAATCAATAACAATTTATTCATAATCATACATATTAACATTAGATATCGCATTGCGTACAAATAATTCGTGTAAACCAGTATTGTTGCACTCTTCTCTCCTATTCAATAAAGGCATAAGTGCGTCTCCCCACTCAACACATTTCTAGTAACCACTGAGAGTGGTTGTGACAATACTCTTTGGCGATTAAAAAATATTTTAAACAATTTTAACTAGTCATTATCTCATAATAAGTAGTCTGGGGTTTCACCACTTTTGTATGTTTTTTTAAAAAATACCTACAGGATGGCCGATTTCTGAATAATGGATACCTAATCATAAATGGTCCATAAAAAGTCTTGTATCCGTTCAAATAAAAAGTATATTACACCTATCCTAATCTTTGTTTCGTATGTTTATAGAAAAAAAGAATAGAACTACTAAGATACCGCCAACAACCGTGATTGGCGATGTCGTGAAATAATATTTTAACGGATAAAAATAAGTCGTAACGGAGTGTCCTGTCGTAGCTGGACGAGTGGCCTAGACTTACCTTTGAAAGTGCTACAAAAATTGCAGTTATTTCGTCAAAAAATACAGTCGGCCGTACTCAATATGGCAGTGTATTGAGAGTGTGTGCATGCGGTGCGTATGCGTGTACACCAATACTACGCCACTCTAGTCTATTCGTACCATGGATATAAACATTAGATATCGCATTGCATATAAATAATTCGTGTCAATTTCGTGTAAACCCGTTTACTGTTGCACTCTTCTCTCATATTCGATAAAGGCATAAGTGTGTCTCCCTCACTCAACACATTTCTAGTGACCACTGAGAGTGGTTGTGACAATAAATTGACGATTAAAGCGCAATAATATTTGAAACATGTTAAAGAAGTAGTCTTTGGTAAAAAGTGAGGCTAGATGTATTTGAGTGTATGTTTGAGTCCATATGACATGTAGTAACAATGCATTTACCCATTTTACTGTGAAATATAACTGAAGATATGAAGAGACATGTTTACAGTATAATGTTTGCCAGGTAACTCATGTTTTTGGCTACTTGATGTACTAGAAATAAACACGCCTTTAGCCACTCGTGCGATATCTGATGTTTATAATGTTTTAATTGTACAAGGCGCGTGACTACAATTACCGTGGTCATGGGTTCAGGAATAATATTAATAAAATCCCGATCGATCGTCTTGATCCAGGTTTACTCTGATTTCATTTATTGTAAATACTGATTATTAAGTCGGTGACCTGTGTAACTAGTAATAGTTAAGATCACCGACAGATAATTAATTAACATATTGTTGTGTCTAAAAACCTTCTCAAAAATCCCCCCCGGGGCGTAAATAAATATAATGACAATTTCTTATTATTATTAATGGAGATTGATATGGCTTCCACAAATATTTTTTTCGTTAATTTATTTATAATTAATGCATAATTTATTTATTTGCATATAAAAGCTCATAAGAGCTTTTTTACGGACAATAAAAAAAATAATAAAAGGTTT
The DNA here is from genome assembly GCA_022606485.1 of Agraylea sexmaculata. Taxonomy (NCBI): domain Eukaryota; kingdom Metazoa; phylum Arthropoda; class Insecta; order Trichoptera; family Hydroptilidae; genus Agraylea; species Agraylea sexmaculata. Next base: position 36,393 of record JAGTTH010006088.1, on the reverse strand, counting down.
AAAACAAAAATGAATTATAGCATTATATAAATGTGTATGTATAAAATAAAATAAAGTAAGGTGTAGGAAGCAATCAGAAGATCGGACCTAACCAAGCTCTGTAGGTGGGAGAATTGGTGGAAAAGAGATCACCCAGATGCACAAATTTTTACAAATAAATATTTTTCTCCGCCAATTTAAAAGTCAACCTTAATACTATTAAGATGATTTTTTTGTCTCATATTAAGTTTTAGTTTAGTAAATAAGATATTTTTCAAATATCTGTTTTATTTTGGATAAGATATAAATTACAATAATTTTGACCGTGAACAATCAATTAAATTTTTTATCGACGCCAAGCGTGTAGTCATAATTAATTATTTATTATTATTTTACAATATTAATTTTATTTGATACCGAGTCACGACGTACGTATATTTTACAATTCCGTATTAAATAATATTTGTATGCTTACAATTTAAGATGAGGAGTAAACACGATAAGATTAGTGATGATACCATTATCACCGATTAAAATTAAATGTAAACACGATTATTTATAGGCTGTATCAAATGAAAAATAACAAATTACCTGGAGTTATATTAATTTCTACGGTGACATTGGTCTTCTTCCTCAATCTGCAAGGTGGTTTTTCACAGGCTCCAACTTTGATTTTGTCTGATAGATTTGGGAAATTGTATCCTGGAAATAAAAAATCTAATTAACACGATGTTGTAATAAAACTTCATAATTATAAACCATCGTCTTCACTAAATACATAACACAAATGTCATCGTTTATCTGTAATAGTCGTAAATTTTAATGTATGTAATTTACTTTTAATAACAGTGTTACTAAACATGATTAAAGTAATCACTTTTATATATAAAAACACTTCTTAATGGACTTGAACGCGTGGCAGTTTGTCTTGAATGAAACCTCGGTATTTTAATTAATTTACTACTTTGATAGTTTATTAACGACATTCTTGTATAAACTTGAAGAAAAACGAGTTTTGATTGCCTTCATGATATTTACAACTATAACATAACCTCAGCTCGATAAAATTTATTCTATAATCGAAGGTTTTACAATATATATATATATATATATATATATATATATATATATATATATATATATATATATATATATATATATATATATATATATATATATATATATATATATAAACAATTCAATTCAATCGAAATAATTTATATTCGTGTAATCTAAATATGTAAAGTTTGAAATTTGATCTACAAACATAAGAGTACATTTTAAACCATACTAGATTCAATTAAAGGTCTCACGATAGATATAATTACAAGGTAAAGGTTACCCAGCGATTAATTAGCGTCTGATGAAAAAAAAATGCGCATATCAATCAAACAATAGATACAAGTTTTCCTTTGATTTGTTTCATATAATATGATATTTTGCAGAGTTTTTAACACGGCAATGCACTCATTGAACCAACAAGCAAATTTGTAATTCAAATTGACGTCACAGAAATAATTTATTCAGTGAAGCCAACGGAAAAAAACACTATATAAACGATATTATGATTGAATATTGAAAAGAAGAAGTATGTGTGTATAATATGAATACGGTATACTTTACTTGACCTCAATACGACTTTCACCCACACTTTTAACTGTTGATGAGATAATATATTAATTAATTACACTGTAAATTATATAATTTAATGAAACACGCCGGTTCTCTATTTAAAAACCTCATATGGTTAAGTGATTTTTTTATGGTCATGGTATAATAATTTGATAATTGAACCTTCGCATTGTTGAACTTGAGTTGCATTTGTATGGAGTGCCAATGAACATAACACAAGACAGACAATCAGCGTCTCAGACCTCATTGTGGATTAGTTATGGCTTCTTTTAAACTAGTCTCGCTAAAATCTGGCGTAGAACTGGTTCATCCGATGCGGTTTCCATGCTTTTATACTGACGCACACATTCATGCTCGTGTACTTGAATAACGCGGTCTCTTTGAATTATTTCAATGAAATATTATCTATGTATAAACAAACAAGCATCAGAGGCTTTTACAAGTTTTGTTTTTTTTAATATGTGCGAATTCATTTTTAATTTGTCGGTGATGTTAACTACAGTGTTGCCTCAACATACGAGTGTCCCTATATACGAATTTTTCGAGATACGAGCAAGCGATCGAGCGATTTCTTGTTTCGAGATACGAGAAATCAGAGTAAACCTGGATCTAATATAGAGGAAATATGACGTTAGATGCAATTTAATCAAAATCATTATATATCTTGATATATTCACTACTATTTGTAGGTCAAATTGCAATATATTTATTTATTTACGCCCCGAGGAGCTTTTTTTTTAAAGAGGGTCTATTTTGAGAGGGTTTTTTATACACAACAACGTGTAAATTGTCTGTCGATGATCTTTACTATTACTAGTTACACAGGTCACCGACTTAATAATCAGTATTTACCTTACGATACAGGAAATCAGAGTAATCTTTTTTCAATACGATCGATCGGGATTTTATTAATATTATTCCCGATCTCTCAGTAGCAATAACCGATCAAATCTTCACTTGAGTGGGATTTGAATCCATGACCACAGTATTTGTAGCCACGCTTCTTATACCCTGAGCTATTACGCTGGTTTATAAAGTGTTACTTTCGCTTAATTTTTGTTTTTGGCGATTTCTTGTTTCGAGATACGAGGAATCGCCTATAAAAATCCATGTGTCTAGAACTTTTTTTTTTCTAAATAGCCTACTTATGAGGGCGATAAAAGCTTAGCGAAAAAGGCAAAGATCAGTGAAAAGAAAAGCAGTGACGAAAATTAAGCGAAAGTAACACTTTATTAATCAGCGTAATAGCTCAGAGGATAAGAAGCGTGGCTACAAATACTATGGTCATGGGTTCAAATCCCACTCAAGTCAGAAATCTTTAAATTGATTTGATCGGTTATTACGACTGGGAGATCGGGAATAATATTACTAAAATCCCGATCGATCGTCTTGATCCAGGTTTACTCTGATATCCTGTATTGTTTGGTAAATACTGATTATTAAGTCGGTGACCTGTGTAACTAGTAATAGTTAAGATCACCGACAGACAATTAATTAACACGTTGTTGTGTATAAAAAACCCTCTCAAAAAGACCCTTTCTAAAATAAAAGCTACTTGGAGCGTAAATAAATAAATAAATCTAATGTATTTCTTTATATTCTCGTTTTGGTTTTGTACAGTAAATATAAATAAATTTTTTTATTCAAAAACACGCAGTACGTAAAGAAAACCGTTTTTTGCTTGGACTTTTTGGGAGTCTGGAACGGATTAATGGCAGTTTATATGGAATTGTATGGGAAAAATTTATTTGAGTTACGAACAAAGTTGTGGAACGAATTAAACTCGTACATATGTCGAGATACAACTGTATTACTAGTTACACAGGTCACCGACTGAATAATCAGTATTTACCTTGTAATACAGGAAATCAGGTTTGAGTCCTGCACTACGTTTATTTTAATCGGTTCTTCTGATTAAAAAAATATAAATGTTTTTATATTATAGGTTGCAATATCGTTATAAAAAATAATTTACATAATTAATGAATAGTAAAATGTACGCCCCGAGGTTTTTTTTGCAAATTTGGTATTTTAGACACAAAAACGAGTTAATTAATTGTCTGTCTATTACTAGTTACACAAGTCACCGACAGAGCGGCTCTGCCAGGCTTAATAATCGTCTCAGTATTTACCTTACAATCCAGGATACCAGAGTAAACCTGGATCAAGACGATTGATCAGGATTTTATTAATACTGTTCCCTATCTCCCAATATGTCACAATAACCAATCAAATCATTTTTTTGTGGTATTTGAACCCATTGCCGTTGATTTAATCAATGAAAATATTTTAAAATAGTTCCCTAATTATGAATTGTGTCATGTAAGCAACTGATATTTTAATAAGATGGAATAATAATTGCTTATATTGCTTAAATTGATATGGCTTCCACAAAAAAATATTAGTTAATTTATTTATAATTAATAGGTATATAATGTTTTTTTTGCAATATCTTGCCTCCCCTTAAAATATTCTCCACCAATTAAAAGTCTACCCTTTATATTATTAAAGATGAAAATTACAAAATCTTTTTTCAGCCCTACCTTAAGTTTTTGCAATTTTTACAAAATGTAAATACGACCTAATAACAATAATAATACATATTTTTAAAATATCTTCAGGTCACAAACAGAATGGCATTGCCCGATTTAATAATCCTGTATTTAGATTACAATCCAGGAACTCGGAGTAACCTGGATCGAGACGATCGATCAAGGTTTTATTAATATTATTCCCGATTTCCCAGTCGTAAAACCGATAGTTTTTTTGTATTGAGTGGTATTTGAACCCATTATTACCTGTTTATCTCCTTGAATTCAATGGCATAATATTTTATTTTCTATACCCTGTCTCCCATTAAAAATTCTCCGCCAATTATGAAATCGGTTATTATTTCCTGTAAAATAAATAAATATGTTAATTTGTGACTAAATCCATTGAAGCTTCCACTTGCTAAATGACTGAATTGAATTGTTAACTTGTAGTGTCTTAAATTTAAAATACTTATTTATAGTTCCCAAATGACCTCTTCAAAGCCTTAGGTTGTCGAAATTCAAAGATAGTTTAATTGCGGTGGACGCAATTTAATAACATAATAAAAAAACATAAAATAAGAGTTTATCATAATTTTAAATAGTAGTTTTATGTGTTTAAAGCACATTTCAAAATTGTATTATATATTAATTATTGTGTGTGATTGTCGAAAACATTTTTTTCTTAGAATCTTTGCTTAAAACTACAATAATATATTTATGGCCCCTGCATTAGTCAATATGCAGCTGACTATTGTATGTATTCAATATTCAGCAACAAATCACCAAATTTCTATGAATCAATGCGACATTTACAAAGTCGGCACTATGAGCAGACCAGCACTCAGCATATTTGGCACATTCTGTTGAAGTTGCATCTTATTTATTTTATTTGTAAAGATTTTCACAGCACATTCTTATCTTCCAGGAACTAATGGCTATGTAAACCATCATCAGCTAGATCGTCTACCAAAAAACATTACTTTATTGACCTCCAGCTGCCAAAGTCTTCCGGAATCACTCGGTCGTATTCAATAATACAAGTGTTATAAGAATATGTGTACGAATCATAGATATAAACATAAGATATCGCACGAGTGGCTAAATGCGTGTTTAGTTCAAGTGGATCAAGTGGCCAAAAACATGAGTTACCTGTCAAACATTATACTGTAAACATCTCTCTTCATATCTTCAGTTATATTTTACAGTGAAATGGGTAAATGCATTGTTACTACATGTCATATGGACTCAAACATACCCTTAAATACATCTAGGCTCAATTTTTACCAAAGACTACTTCTTTAACATGTTTCAAATATCATTGCGTTTTAATCGCCAAAGTCTTGTCACAAACACTCTCAGTAGTCACTAGAAATGTATTGAGTGAGGGAGACACACTTATGCCTTTATCGAATAGGAGAGAAGAGTGCAACAATACACGGGTTTACACAAAATTACACAAATTATTTATATGCAATGCGATATCTAATGTGTATATATATGGTACGAATAGACTAGAGCTGCGTAGTATTAGTGTACACGCATACGCACCACACGCATACACTCTCAATACACTGTATTTTTCGACGAAATAACTGCAATTTTTGTAGCACTTTCAAAGGTGAGTCTACGCCACTCGTCCAGCTACGACAGGACACTCCGCTACGACTTATTTTTATCCGTTAAAATATTATTTCACGACATCGCCAATCACGGTTGTTGGCGGTATCTTAGTAGTTCTGTTCTTATTTTCTATAAACATACGAAACAAAGATTAGGATAGGTGTAATATACTTTTTATTTGAACGGATACAAGACTTTTTATGGACCATTTATGATTAGGTATCCATTATTCAGAAATCGGCCATCCTGTATGTATTTTTTATAAAACATACAAAAGTGGTGAAACCCCAGACTACTTATTATGAGATAATGACGAGTTAAAATTGTTGTTTAACCTTGTTTTTTTCGTGAACACTATTTTAACTTTTTTTAATAGACTTTATAAAAATAACCTCTAAGTCTATAATATTTTAAACTTATTTTACACCAGAACTGTAACCAACATAAATTGTGTGTACTGATAGTCTCAAATGATTCGATCTCTGACTGGAAGATTTGGAATAACATTAATAAAATCCCAATCGATCGTTTAGTCTATTTTCCTGGATTGTACCGATGAATACTGATGATTTTGTGGTAAGATCTTATGATTTCTTAGATATTTGTATTCCTGGGGGTGTGCAATAAGTATGCGAAACAAGTTTGATTCATTGTCGTATGCCATTGTAAAAAATAGAATATCAAATAGTTGTTCCTGAGTGAATTAATTAACGAGCTTAATCCTAATTTGTCGAAGGTTGAATTTGTATATAGAAGATCAAAAGGTTATAACCTTGAAAACAAATACATACCTCTTAAATTTTCCAGTAAATTATGTTGATATTATGTTTTCTGTTATTACAAATATATTGTTAAAGTTTACTGACTCCAAATACAAACAAAAAGAGGCATTGTATTCGACCGTAACCTTAAGGTTTATCATTCATACGGTGACTCTTTAGTTCGATGCAGACGGAAAATTGTTCACTTAGACGTGATCTGAATACTTAATATCATATTATATATGAGATCTATGTTTATTTTAAAACGTAGGTATTGGTGCTATATTATAAAAGTAATCGTTGCAGAGCTCGAATACGTCAAAGCACTTCATTATATCCACTTGAGAGTAGGTTTGATAATAACAGACCAAATAATCATGGAAGAACCTCTTCTTTGCTTCAAGTTCTAGAATGAATATGCTGATAGAACTATTTTTAAAGCCAGAATTTTTTCCATCTCTCTCAAAAAAAATTAAATAATCAACGTTAATTATAAAAACGGCATACATACCCGTCTAAAATATATTATATTATAAAAAAAATATATTAATATTGCGCTACGCCACTGGCATACCTATAATATAATACTGTCAAAGGACCTTTAATAAATCGCATACATAATAAATAAACTCCAGCTTGTATACATGAAATAAACTTGGATTATCCACGTTAAGAATTTGTTGGATTAAAAAAGAATATTATTTATAATTTGCAATTCAATCTATTATATAAACATACATAATATGAGTAATCTTCAGTTATCGTAATCAATTTTGTCATCATTCAGACGAGTGGATTATGAAGTTTGTCTGTAGTGTACTCTTTATTAGTTTCCGAATGTGGTATTATTTTTTCTTGTTTTAATGAGGATAAAAAGGGTAAATCTAATATAAAAAATATATAAACCTCAAAGTATTTGTGAATGTGTAATTTTCATTATATTATGTATTGCAGCAGATAAGGTCAACCCCAGAATGGAATAATTTATTTTATTATCCAGAACACATATTCACAAATAAAGCGAGGGAGGATTTCAGGAAAAGCAACTTATATCAATATTGTTTAAATAATTTAACAAATCATTAAGAGAGAAAAAAAGATTAAGAATTAATATTTAATTTCAATTAAAGAAGGTTTTACAATCAAAATTATATTTACGGTTCTTATATATTGAAAATAAAAAATAAATGTATACTTCCAATTATCTTTTAATACCCACACATTACCTTCAATAATAAATGTAACAGAATCAACAATTTGCAGATATCATCACACTTCCCTCACACACAAGGTATAATTATATATTTTTGATACAAAAGGTGGATAAAAATCGCATCCGCTGGAATACTCCACACAATATTATCACAAGTGTCCATTTCACATAATTCGAGAGACTATTTACAATGTAGCTTTCGATTTGTTCTTGGGTTTCTTCAATTTCTTTAATCCATCTAAGTTGCCTTTTAACAAATTCGAGTAAGCCGTTTGGAATTTGCTAACATCGCTTTGTTCTATTACTGTGGATATTTTCTTACTCTTGTGGGTGGCTCGAATCAAACATTTGAATTTTATATTGGTGTAGTCTATTTTACCATCTCTGGGTACGGGCTTGTCTCTTCCATCGTCTGAAATAAATTCAAGAAAAAATTTCAGAGGTTTTGTTGTGTATAAGATTAGACATCAAGCTTACATCGTTTAATTGTCATCAAGACGGATCCAGACGCTCGGGCACTTTGGAATAATTTTGTAAGTTGAGTCAAAAACTGGAAGAATAATAAATAAATACATGTTTGAAACATTCTAATTGCACAAAATAATTCTAAAATAAAACAGCTGACAGCTGCTTGCTAAAATAGTCATCGTAAATAAAGTAGATTGTGCAAAATCACTCAAATCCAAACCAAATACAAACAAAGTAATTTATGGATCTTAAAAGTGTATATTTTTTTCAAACCTCATCATTCTGAAGCAAAACCATCTTGCTCGTCAGAGCCGCGTGTCAAACCTCAATACGCATTATAGTTTTCGCATGGCAACATTATTTTAGAAATTTATCTGGAAAAAAACAATTATAATCAATTTAATTAAACCCACATAACAATATAATCATGTGGAATTGAACTTGTCATAATTTATTTTGAGATTCATCATCGTCGAGGTAGGAAATTTTTATTTTATTTTTGACAAATTAAATCTTATTCAATATATTTTTTTCTATGAAAATCATTTTTAAATAATAAATATATACTTATTTTGATTGAATAAATATAAACATGAAAAGTAACGGCAACAATTAGAGAAATGTCAATTTCGAAGCCGGTGTTTGTTGGTTGAGAAACAGTGTTCAGTTCGTGTTTGAAGCATGAGCAGGAACAGCGGCCAGGATCAGCAGCCAGAAGGCGAGGACAAACTTCCTCCGCCCACTTTGGCGCAAATACACGCCGACAGAATCACACAGGCATACATTTCTATTATTCAAAACATAACCTCAACTTCATAACGTCTTTTAACGCTTTTTTATTCTCAAACCATTTATTATGTGATTATATTCTTTTATTTGATTGTCACTTAATACTCGTGTACTTAAATGTAAGTAGTTTCTACACATATGTCAAAAATATGTTAAATGGTATAATTTACCGACAACTTTTTACTCTTTACTTTTTTACTTTAACCCCATATATTATCTTTTAAAAATACGTGTAAAATTTGTGTATTCATATTTACTTTTGAAATTTCAGTTAGCAAATCAGTATTGGTCACCGGACACTAGAGACAATCACATTCCTTATGATGCCAAAATAATAGAAGATATTTACCATTCCGAGATACTCGGCACAAAGTATAAATCACACTTAATAAAAATAATTATGTGAAATCTAATTTGATTTATTTGTTTTAGTTTTTCTATAAGAAGAGTAATGATGTTAGAATTTTCACAGTATTTGGAAAACTATTTGTGGCCCAACTATATAACAAATAAAGCATCGCATGCACACATGATGTCCATTGTAGTTATGTTGAATGAAAAATTCCGGGAACGTGTATCAGCTTGGCAGGTGTGTATTTAATTTTTTTACAGGATTTTCAGATAGAAGAAATAACATTCTGATTTCAGGCATTTCAAAAACAATCGGATCATTTTGCTGGCTTCTTCAATCAAATGTTGCATTCTTGTATCTCTGATAAAGCAGACATAAGAGAACAAACGGCTCTATTATTACTGTTAAATAGATGCTGCGGAAGTATGGAAGTAGCAATTTGTCGAGATCAAGTTAAAAGACTTGTATCTCTCAGTATGTGGATTAGTCTATTACCAGGTATGTTTAAAACATATTTTCAAGTAGTAAAAATTATAAATTTTATTCAATAAATCACAGGCCGACGAGAACAAGAATTCAAAAATGTTCCGAAATGGCGTAAATATTGGAAAGCCATCCAAAAAAAAGACAAACCGGATCAGTTAGAGAAATTAAACTGGGAGCGAAAATTTTTCCAAAGATTGATGATAAAATTTATGAACACATTGGAAAGTCTTCCTATTGATGGTGAAATAGACTCAAACAAAATACTGTATAATTTTTTAAATAATGTAGTGAAGACTTTGATATTTAAAAATATTTTTATTATTGTAGTTATTGTGAAAGATTCCTTGAATTGATGATCGATCTAGAAGCGCTCCTTCCCACTCGTCGTTTCTTCAATGCCGTCATGGATGATTGTCATTTAGTTGTACGCTGTCAGTTGTCAAACTTACTGAAGAGACCAGAAGGAAGATTGTTTGAACAAGTAAGTGCATTAGTTTTTTATTTTATAGCTGTAATTCTATGATGCACTACAATCTATCGGAGATAATCTGGTTCGAGTCAGGGTTTATGTTTGTCTCTGAATATATTTTCCATCTTTAAAAGTATACCTCGAAAACAGATGATAATTTAATATTTGTGCATGAAAATGAAACAAAATTTAGAATGAGCATTCTTTATTTGATTCAGAGTACATTATTGTAATGTAAATGCGTTTTATAAATGGCAATTTGTTCTTATCATAATATCAAGATGGACTGTTTATTGTCTTACTTAAAAAATTGGCAGGACCTTAGTACTTAAAAATCAATAGAAAAAAATACATTGTGTAAGCTTCATTCTTAGGAATGTGAAAAACAGAATAGTGTGTATATAAAAGTGAAAAATGTCTTTTACAATTAATACTGAAATACATATTGAAAAGTATAAATATTAAATTTAGTTATAGATATCTAGAAGCACCTAATGCAATTTGGTTTTCTTTAAATTACCCTATTGAGATTATTAATCGTCATAAATAATAAGAATAGATGAAGATATAAACTAAAAAGATTCAAAATAATTATCAAAAAATATCATTTACGCCTTTTATCGTCATTTGACTAGTATTTGAATTTCCGACATGGGGGAGCTTTGTAAAATATTTCTCATACAACTGATAATATTAAAATATCAGATTAAGGCAATTTCTAGCTGCATTTAATAATATGTAGTTAAAATTAGGCAGTATCCAATATATTTTAATTAATTTAGTTAGTCTTTGAATGGAAGGAATCATTCCCAAGGCAAATATTATAATGCTTATCAATAATGTTCCATATAAATATTAATATAATATGTGTATAATAAATATTATATATAAATTGTAAAGTCAATTTATAAAAAACAATGTCTTTTCCGCAAAATATTTCAATAGTTTTGTATACGGCAACAATAATATTCAACAGGCAAATATTTTGGTATACATTAAGTACTTGAGAGCTTGTCATTTGGCAATAAGATTAATATGAGCTTGCATTCATTTCCACCATTTCATCGCCCCAGTCATTAGTCGGCACCGGTTCATTGTAACAACAGCTTTTCCTTAGTAAGAACATTACATGTTTTTGGCGTAAAACACAGATGTAGAGAATAAGCGGTGCTTGTATGGCATTCACAATTATATGGGCGTACATCAATCCGTCGTATTTTAACCAAGACAGAAGGAAAAAGAGCCAAGAAATTGTCATGACCAAAAACATCAATAGATACATATCGAAACTGTAAAACAAAAACCATTAGCTATATGAAAATAATTTGACTTTATTTTAACTTACTTGTGCTTGAGCTTATGATGAATTCTTCCATACGTGTTCATTCTGTTGATGACTTTCAAGGTGGTCACGTAAAAGAATATGTCGATAATTACAGTGAATGCAATAGGAGTGAAAAATACTGCGATACCGAGCCAACCTGTGCAAATAAATATTTAGATTTGGATAATTAAATTTGAGTTATTATTACTCACCGACTGTTTCTTGATCTCCATTCGTTACTATGGCTTTATGATTGCCGAATCTCTTTTTAGATTCTTCTGTATCGAGCATAAAGTGAGCGAACAATGCCAAAGCGGCCATGAACAAAGTGCAGCCCCAAGCATAGGACGAATAGTAGCAATACTTTCTCCCATCGGTTACTCGCAAAAACACATTTCTTGATCTATAAATTAATAATTATTTTATTCACTTGTAAATTAAAATTCATTATACTCTAGTATACCTAAACGTTTTCCAAATATAAAATCCTAAGCTGTTTAACCAAAAGAATGCAGCTAAAAGACTGATGTATAGAAGCGTATCTGGAATATATTATTTTTAATTGTTTAATTTTCCATTTAAATATAACTTTAAAGACTCACCTGCTACCATAAAACTAACATGGCTGCTGAATTCTGTGAATATTCTCACAAGATCCGCAGCTTGACTAAATATCAGGCAAACGTTGATTGTCGTTACAATGTTACCAGTTAAGTCACGAAGAGTCGGCATCACAAAATATATTATGGATACAATCAGAAAACAAATTATGGCAAATACGTGAAACAGTGGATTGATCAATCTCCTCATAAGGAAGTCTACATCTGTCCAGCTAACGTCTATTTCCGGGACACATACTTTTGCATAGAGGCCGGTCTCATTTGTCGAGTTTGTCAAATAGTGGAAGATCTGCGAAGATAATTTATTAGTAATATGAAATATTGATTATTTTGCTGCTTGGCAAATAATCACCTTATCTACACAGTATTTTCCCGGTTCATAGTCATAAAAGAAAGGTTCTTCTTTTTCTTTCTCCTCTTCATCGTCTATATTGAGATCGTGTAGTGAACCATATCGTTTATAACTTCTGTCTCCTAATGCTGACACACTTTCAGTCTGTTCGTGATGTATATAATGTCTAAGGTTCCCCGTTTTCAATATCACTAATCTGAAACAATAAATAGTTGAATATGTGATTGTTATTTAAATGATAGCAGTTTCATACTTGTCTTGAGAATCTTTCAAATGATAGATAGGCCAAAGTTGAGTAGTTTCACACTCTGGCAGTCCGATGACATATTTGAAATCCTTCACCTCAATTTGTTCTCCGTTTTCATCGGAGAATGTCGGAGCCCATGTACCTGTGGAGTGTGATGGTTTAGTTAATCGGTTATTATTGGTCCTGGTTTCAAGTTATTATCAAGTCTTACTGATGTTGTTCTTCAAGGCCGGAGCACACGAGTGGTTCAGCATGACCTCGCCCTTCTCGCAGCACTTCTGTACTGTGGCCTGCGGTAGCGATGGCGGTGGTCCATAAGCCTGTACTTGCACAAGTAGTCTTACATCTTGCAGCAGGACTTGCCCAAGTAGCACACTAGCGATCAAGACAAGACCCATGGTGTCACCGCATCCCAACTGTCACTGCCCGACTCTTCCTTCTGTCAGACCATAGACTATGCCATAGACACAGACCACTGTCTATTCATACATACCAGTCAGTACAAACTACAAAAAAAACCTTCCTATGGGTATTTGTAGGAATTACAACATTTTACTTTGTATCTATTCAATTTTATTTAATAGCTATATTGAGTTCTCATTGACTTCATTTTCCAAGTCAGTATTTTAATAATACATTTGAATTTCCGTCTTGAATGTATTTAAACTAACACGCGTACATGAATAGTATAGTTATTAATGATTTTTCGGTAGCCTTTTTCTTACATTTTTATTAGATGAAATTAATCGAAAAATATGTTTTTGTTTTCGATCTTTCTAATTGAATTTTACTTATACAATCAATAGATATTTTATCACTCACCAAACTTCAAATACTCTCGCCTTTCTGATAATATGTATGATTTAAAAATTATGCGAAGGTAACAGACGAACAAATAATACAATATTGTTTATTTAGACACGTTTATTGTTTTCATAGAAAACACGACTTAAAATTAACGGTAAGATTAAAATGCAGTATATACAAATTAGATCTGTTTCATGTTTCTACAAAGTGTGAAAATGCAGTTTCATTTAACTATAATTACATTTATCTATACAATAATATTTATGCTTTGGTCTATTTATGATTATTAATTCATCTTCATCGTCACTCAATTTCGTATACATTCAAATAAAATAAAAACCCGCCTAATTCCCGGATTAGCCAATGGCGGATTAAAACAGGCTAGACTTGGTTTTATGACTAAGGTTTCGCTAATCCACTTTAATACGACTGTTTTATATGGCAATGAGGTGATTATAGATTCAAAGGTGTCATGGCAGGGATGATCTCCTCGTCAGCCACAATATCCTCACATTCTTCATCGACATTGTGAGGATCCTTGATGCAGGGTAGAGGAACTCCTCGAGCAGCTAATCCTGCCAAAGCTCGTTTCCTAAACACCACCAAAACTAGGAAGAATATCAGACCCTGGAGACAATTTATCGTATCAGCGAGTAACCTGAAATAATCATACATTAATACTAAATAAATAAATTTAAAAAAAAATGCAATTTATTACCAGACTACGTGTTTGCTTTCATAGACAAAACCAAGGATTTCGAAGATCCACGAGATTCCCATAACGACTACCAGCTTCAAATATAGTAGAAATCTGTTAAAAAAATTAATTATAGTTTTTTCTTTTATTTGACTGTTAAAAAAAATCCTTACTTGTATTTCATACTCTTCCATTTAGTGACATTGTTATAATGTCTCTGATTCCAAAGTCTCTGAGACGTGATTATAAATAAAATCGTATTTAAAGCTATCAAAACTGCCATTGGTCCGTAGAAATAACCCCAAGTCTCCACTTTCCCTAAAAATACATATAATTATTATTTAATGTTCGTAGACCATTATAATTTTTTTTTAAATAATTCTCACCGCTAAACCAACAGGAATTGGTTCCGAATCCTGGTTTGAGATGATCTCCTTCAACATTGTGTGTTATTATTGTAGAAATGAGAAATAATATTGACGATCCCCAACCGTACACGTTGTAGTATAAGAATATATTGCTTTCCGATATTTTCTTATTTTTAAAACTATTTAATACAAAAATAAATTATAATAAAATGTATTAAATTATTATGAACGCGTAAAGTGCTTGTAAACACGAAGCATTTACGTTTTTAGGCCCGTATTGAATATGAGAGTGTGTTAGTGAGTCGTGTGTGTACGGATAGACTAGAGTATGGTGGAATTTGTGTACACGCATACGCACCGCACGCACACACTCTCATTACACTATTATATTTAGGCTCCATCTTAGAAGTTACCATTTTATGTGTCTTTTTGAAAAGTTTTTCACAAATGTTTCTAGTTTTTAGACAAAACGTAACTATTTCTAGTTACACATGTCACCAACTTAATAATCGCCCCAGAATTTACCATACAATACAGGAAATCAGAGTAAACCTGGATGAAGACAATCGATCGGGATTTTATTAATATATTTCTCGATCTCCCAGTCATAAAGAATTATTTTTTTGACTTAAGCGGGATTTGAACCCATGAGCACAGTATTTGTAGCCATGCTTCTTATCCCCTGAGCTATTACGCTGGTTAATTGTTATATTTTTATTTAAATTGGTAAATTGTCTCATGCTATTTAAATTATCCAATGCCGCCTATAATATTTATGAGTGTATAAGGTGTCAATATTTTATAATAATATCCGAGAATTTAAATAGAGCGATATAATTTACCATATTAATAAAAATACACATAACCCGAGCAGTGTTCAGTGCACCCACTTAGCCATACATTTACCCCCTGAGATTTCCCGCTTTAAAAACGCACGTGCTCCCTGTTTACAAGCACAGTACAAATGATGTTCACTTACACGACGGATATCATCACGTTGATTGAGATTATGTTCATCCAAAAGAATGCCGAAAGCATCCAGAAGTACGTCGAAAAACCTGCAATTTTAAATGATTAAGATGATTTTTTTTAAATATTAAATTATTCCCTTACTGTTGAGAATGCACCAGAATCCTGGTGAGTTGATGAATAATTGAGCACTGGATAAATGCAGGAATCCGAGTCCCAAACAAGCCAACATGCACATGGTACATTTTCCTTGCAAGTCCCTGAAATCACAATAATAATGCGGTGATCTTATCGTGTGTTTTTAGTAAACGGTTGTTTGCATTTTTGATAAATGTACTTCTAAAAATAGGCGAATGCATCGATGAATATTCAATCCGAGTCGAACCGACGCCATTGTATATAAACACATACCTTAGTTCCGAAACCACAACGTAGACCAAGAATGTGATGAGCAGGAATAGTACGGAGACAAATCCCAGGATACCGGTAACTGCAAAGGTTAGGTTCGATCCCCCTTCGTAGTCCACAAAGCAGACCAAAGCCACTGGACTGTCGGATACCGTTATTTTGTCGTCTGTGTTTGCACTGTCTGTTATACAGTATCTGGAAAAGTTAAACATGATAATTATATTTAAATAGAGACGAGTATAAATAAGGGTTTAAACCCAATAAAACATCCCATAAAATCCATAAACACTACATTACATTTAATCCTAAGTTAAAAAAAATGCATCTTGATAGAATTATTCAACCGGGCAGATTGAATTTTAAAACTTATATATCTCGGCTTACATTTTTATTATTTGGTAAATTGTATTTTCGTATATTAACAGAACAATCTTATAATATTATTAAAATAAAATTGTAATATTTGAAATTTGCCCATTTTTCCGGGATTTCATAATATTTGATATACAATTGACTGTAGGGTCGGGTTTTTCCAAGCATAGTAAGTGACGTTACTAACTTGTGATACGAAGATTGTGGGGTATTAAAATATCAAGACTACATTTTTGTACTGTAAAAGCCGTTTTGGTCGTTAAATAATACGAATTTAGACATGTTCAGAACCGAGGAAACTTACCAGTGACTGTGATTTGTCACCCCAACACTTTTTATTTAATATAATAATTGTGTATCTGTAGTTAGTGACGTCACTGACTAAGCTACGACATATTTACTACGTATGTAACAAGCCGGCCTATCAGAAAATTGAAATTAAATGATATAATATCGTAGTCGGAGTGGAGTTTTGTTATTGCTAAATATTTAGTCAGAGTGGAGTTTTGTTATTAGTAAATATTAGGAGTCAGAGTGGAGTTTTGTTATTAGTAAATATTAGGAGTCAGAGTGGAGTTTTGTTATTGGTAAATATTGGAGTCGGAGTGGGGTTTTGTTATTGCTAAATATTAGGAGTCAGAGTGGAGTTTTGTTATTGGTAAATATTGGAGTCGGAGTGGAGTTTTGTTATTGCTAAATATTAGGAGTCAGAGTGGAGTTTTGTTATTGGTAAATATTGGAGTCGGAGTGGAGTTTTGTTATTGCTAAATATTAGGAGTCAGAGTGGAGTTTTGTTATTGGTAAATATCGGAGTCGGAGTGGAGTTTTGTTATTGCTAAATATTAGGAGTCAGAGTGGAGTTTTGTTATTGGTAAATATTAGGAGTCAGAGTGGAGTTTTGTTATTAGTAAATATTAGGAGTCAGAGTGGAGTTTTGTTATTGGTAAATATTGGAGTCGGAGTGGGGTTTTGTTATTGCTAAATATTAGGAGTCAGAGTGGAGTTTTGTTATTGGTAAATATTGGAGTCGGAGTGGAGTTTTGTTATTGCTAAATATTAGGAGTCAGAGTGGAGTTTTGTTATTGGTAAATATCGGAGTCGGAGTGGAGTTTTGTTATTGCTAAATATTAGGAGTCAGAGTGGAGTTTTGTTATTGGTAAATATCGGAGTCGGAGTGGAGTTTTGTTATTGCTAAATATTAGGAGTCAGAGTGGAGTTTTGTTATTGGTAAATATCGGAGTCGGAGTGGAGTTTTGTTGTTATTAAATTTCATCAACGGAGTCGGGGTCATGTTTTTTTTCAGTGACTCCACAACCCTTCTGCTAACACATCGATGTAGCCCGTGCAGTGTTTAATACTCGTCACAGCACCCACATAGCCTAGGTCTGCTTTATCACAGTATAATATGTAAAAGAGATACTCACGTCCCATTCTCCATGATGACACTCCCCTGATTGATGTTCAGCGATCCTTCACTGTCAATGTCGAAGGTCTCGGCCAACACTGCAGAGTTTATCATATACATGCCTCTCTCGCACGTCAGCCTCAGGGGCGGCTTGTACAGGTTGATCTGTTTGGTCTTAGGATCCGTGACATTCCTAGGGACACACCCGCCATAGTTGATGATGTTGTTGCCATACTCGTGTCCTGGACAGCACGCGTGGGCTGCGATCCTGTGATCACCTCTCTGCAGCTGCTGGGCACTCAGCCACGGCAGGGCCAATAACATCACCAATATCAACCTCACACCCATACCTGAAACTGAGCCCTGAGCTGGTTATACCGGTTCAATGAAAACAACTACAAGGTCAATCACTTTCAGGGTTCATCATCACTACGAGATCATAATACATATCGAGGGTATACTGCACTGCCAAAATACATTTATGATATACAACATGTCTTTTATTCAACTTATAATAATTAAATGTAACACAACCACACCTTCATTAATGCTCCTAGTCGGCTAGTTAAACTTCCAAAGTTTGAGAATCTTGCGTATTTACTTATTAGGTGATTGACCGCCTGATTTGAATTTGTATTATTATAAGCATACGTTATAGGATATATGAAACAACAATAGTACTTAAACAAGAACATAACCTCACACAGGACACACGGTCAGCAACCTGACACATTATGACGACATGTTTACAATATTACTTCATGTTGATGCAAATACGGTAAGCAACCTTAGGAGTTATGACAACATACTTGTTTATTGTATATTCACTTGACCTTGAAAATGAATTTTGTTTTTGTTGTACTATGATAACATCATATATTCACT
Organism: Agraylea sexmaculata; assembly: GCA_022606485.1. Classification (NCBI taxonomy): domain Eukaryota; kingdom Metazoa; phylum Arthropoda; class Insecta; order Trichoptera; family Hydroptilidae; genus Agraylea; species Agraylea sexmaculata. The sequence goes on along the minus strand of JAGTTH010006088.1, from coordinate 17,636 downwards.
CATTATAATAAACGAAGATTCACAAACTGTCATAATAAATGATTTTATTTATTAAATACTTTTTTTATACGAAAAAATCTTAAGCCAGGGGGGCTAAGGGTTAGTATATTTTTTAATGATCGTACTGGCATTACATAATTACGATAAAAAGATTTTAGTGTCAATTAAAAACATGTTGTATATTTGAATAATTTACAATGTGGTAAAAGTCAATGACTTATTTTATCTTTTCAAATAATAGAATTATAAACAATACCTCTATTATTAATATTATACATAAGATTTAATGCATTTTATCAGTATACCCTCGATATAAAACACGCTGTTCAATTAATCATAACATTATAAGTAGTTTCTCTTTAATCAATTAAATATTGACTTACGCATTCGTCAATTTCTGAGAATATATTGATGATACATCTCAGAAAAGGCGTTGTATTTTTCGAGACTCTAAAATTTATGATTCATAAATAAAAACAGTAATTTGTACCCTCTGAAATGTTTTCGTATATATTTAATTAAGTTTTGCGGTGTCATTTTATCGTCTTCTACAAATATTATAAATAAACAATAGTTTTGTTAAAAACTCAATCATGACATCATCTGAATAACTCGTTTATTTGATTTCGGATATATATATTTATTAATAAAGCATTTTTTTCTAATTATAGACATATGCACATTTATTATTCCACTTAACTTCAGTATACATTTTTTATATTTATATTATTTTATAAGGGAGAATGTATTTGCGTGGCTTAAATTGTAAATTTACTAACTCTATTTCAAAGCCATCGATTTTTATTTATTTTTTGGTATTTACATATTCTAACCTGGGCTAAACTATTTTTACGTGCTTAGTGAAAATACATTCTCGCTGATAGTATAGATTCACTCTTTGATTCATATGCTTGTAGAGCATATGTCAATCTTTATACTTGAGACACGAGTGCCGATGGCATTTTGCCCCAACCAATCGCATAATATGCCCCAATTTTATATCATTTTAAATATAAGAACGAGCAGAATAGTGACGAAACTAAACAGTTCATGCTAGAAATATTTCTTGGTGAATAATCGCGGTACATTTAGTCAATATCGGCGCCAGGGTTGAAGATGAGTAATGTGATGATGATAATAATGATGACCTGGTGACATCTTGATACCGATTGTCCCAATTCTGGACCATCAGCCGAATGACCTCTTGTCCATCCACAATATTATTCGGTCTCCTTTCAGACACACAGGTTCGATTGTTTTCATTTATTGATACACCGAGTGCCATTCATCTATACAATCTTCACCTGAGACCTTCACCATAGTTTTTGGTCAATTGACATAAATAATAATATAAAGTTGGCACCTGTGACAGACGAATCTATAGCTATTAATCAACTCATACAAAGGACTCGTCCACAATTATATTATACTAGGGAAATTTTAATTGAAAATTTCAATTTGTTCCTTAATAGGACGGTAATATTTGAGTTTTGATTTCATTTTTGCTTTAAAGTGTTTATTTTTTATCGATTAGAAGAAATTTTTAATTTTAAAAATGATGTATGAAAATGTGGTATTATTATGCATTATCAAATTAAATACATCTAAAAATATTTTGAATTTATTTAATATTTTCAATCGATATTGTTTTTAGATGCTCTGCATTGTTTTTAATACGAAGATGATAAGTTGTTTATTTTTCATTCAGAAGATGTTTGAATTTTTTAATTAAAATTATATAATGCGCTTTTCACACGATGGCAACACTCATCACAATATTTAAAAAGCGAGTCTCCCGATAAATACTGTTTTTTATAGAATTGTCATTCATTATACATTATTAAATATCTCTAATATTATTTTGAAATTAATTTAATAATATTATCATTAAAAAGACCCGTTTCGAGATGTTAGATATGTATTAATTATTATTAAATATTCTTCATCATCTGGTAACACTGCCTGTCATGAGTCATTCCTTTTGATTTTTATACGACTGATTAAAGCATAATTATATATATATATATATATATATATATGGTATATATATATATATATTAGCAGGTTATATATATAGAGTATATATATATATATATATATATATATGTTATATATATATATATATATATATATATATATATATATATATATATATATATATATATATATATATATATATATATATATATATATATATGCTTTAATCAGTTAATCTTATCGTGGCTGCTTACCGCAAAGTAAATGCGTATTTATATATTTTCAGCAGTGACCTCCACCCAAATTTTAATTATCGCATAATAATGACACAATTTCAATATTAATTCGTAAACATCGTGTTTATGTGCTGGAAAAAAATATAATTAACTGGATCGACTAAAAAAATCGTCTTAGCCCAGTCGATACTACAGTTGATATCAGCAGGCCACACAACTGGATCAATAAATATCAAGCGTATGGCGTACCAAGTAGATGAATCTGACAATAATTGTTTAAGCGCGCTAAATCTCTCTTACAGATTACAGTGTGATATTTATACATCCAGTTGTATGGCCTTCTAATATATCGGTGATATTGCTTACATTATACTTGAGCGTGTTTTAAGTTTAATATTTCCTCTGCAAACATAAGAATTAAAGAGAGAGTATAAAGAGATAAACTGTACACGCCCGATGATTAATTTTATTCAATGATTATTCAATGACAATGAATAATCCAAGTCCATGTCTAGTCCAAGTGGGTGTAATGAAGTGCTTTGACGTATTAGAGCTCTGCAACGATTACTTTTATTATTTTATTTAACTCTATCATACATCAATTATTATATTCACGGGACAAACTATAAAGTTGAATGCGAATTTCAGAAATAGTAATTATTATAAGATTTTTCGGTTAATTTCGGTTAACAAAAATGTAATCTGCGCAGTGCTCTACAAACCTGGTTTTTTCACCCTCTTGGCCGAGCTTTGATAATAATTAAATTTTTCTTTTATTATTTAATTATTGTATTATTTTATTTTAACTCTATCATACATCAATTATTATAAATTCATGGGACAAACTATAAAGTTTAATGCAAATTTAAAAAATAGTAATTTTATTTTATTAATATTATAAGATTGTTCTGTTAATATCCGATAATGCAAATACAAAAATACACTTTACCTGTTTTCTCACCCTCAAAATTTTTATTATTTATGTATTTTGTTGAGAAATAAAGTAAAATAGTGTGTGACTTGAATATGGTCCAATTATAAATGTCGACCAATTGAAACATTAAATGAATAGTTTAATATTGCTGCGGGTGTTTTATTCTATTAATCCCACAATGACAGTGAAATTATATTATTTTCATTCCATGTTTATTAAAAAGTAATATAATCCGATAACAATATTATCAGCCACATTTTATTTTATCAAAACACTACATTCAATTATCGATACATTTTTTTTTCATCTGGATCCGAATTAATATCAAATGTAATATCCGATAAGCATATAATCGTTATTATGAAAATAATATTCAGTTTGGTGGTGAGGATTGTTTGTTATTCGGCATGCACATGCCCAGTGATAATAAAATAGTTTTAATATTATAAATATGTACATAATTTCAATACCAAGTTCAGTCCGAGGTCGCACATGTGTTTTTAACATAATTTATATTTTATGTTAATCAACAACATTGTACTATTCAAATAAATCTAATATAAAGACATGCAGAGTTTAATACATAATTTATAATCAAACATCGGCCAAGAGTGTCAACAAACAATGGCTTATATTTTTGTTATTCGGTAGAAAATTCTGTAATTAATAGAATAATATTATTGTTTTAGAAATTCCCTTTTTAGTTTGTCCCTAATATTTTGACCCTAAAAATGTGGTAATGTGAGTAAAATAGTAAAGTTGACCTTCTATTAAAAAAAATGTTCAAAATGAGGTGAATTTATTAATTACTAATGTACTCGGTCAAGGGGTTAAAAACTGGTTTTTAATTGCTGACAATTGTAGAGCACTGCGCGGCTTATATTTTTATTATGTTGCTTTATTGTTTGATAATAATAATATTAATAAAATAAAATTTTAATGCAACTTTATAATTTGTCCCATGAATATAATATTTGATGTATGATAAGTGTAGAATTATAGCGTATAATGTTTTGTATAAATATCAAATAGTTTGAATAAAATAATACAATAATCAAATAATAAAGGCGGTCGTTGCAGAGCTCGAATACATCAAAGCACTTTGACAGTTTTTGGTTATAATGATAAAAATACCGGGTGTAATTATTGATTTATGTATGCATGCATGTGCCGTATAATTTTTAACAAAATTATCTAGGTAACCTAAATAATTTTTTATTAATGTTAATCAACCAGCTATTAAAATGCAAATTTTGTAATATTTATTATTTATACATTTCTCTTTTAGTCAAATTATTCTAATTTTTTGTGTAAATACCAGTTGAAATAAAATAATACAATAATCATTGCAGAGCTCGAATACGTAAAAGCACTTCATTGCACCCACTTAGACTAGGAATGTTTTATAATCCATAAAAAACACCGGTGATTCACTGTGAATGTTTATCAGAAAGACAACAATTCTTGAGAAGTTGGGAATGAATAATAATATTATGTAAAGCGTGTGTTGTTTATATACGACTAAAAAACCGATAATGATTTTTTTATTTATTTTATACCCGTAATATATTTCATATGAATATGAAATTACAAATAAATAAAATCAATTTTACTTTACACACACATCAAAGGTATATATAAATTTAAGAATCGGTTATTTAAGCAGTTTAAAATGTTTTATTTCCCGCTTAAATAACACAAATTAAATACATTCCTTTAAAAAGAATGTTTAATTGAAAACTTGACTACTCTATAAATGGTCTTAATAGACTAGTTTTTTTAGACACAACAACGTGTTAATTGTCTGTTGGTGATTTTAACTATTACTAGTTACACACGTCACCGACTTTTTTTACCTTACAATACACGAAATCAGAGTAAACCTCGATCAAGACGATCTATCGGGATTTTGTTAATATTATTCCCGATCTTCCAGTCTTAATAACCGATCAAATATTATTTTTTTTACTTGATCGGGATTTGAACCCATAACCACAGTATTTGTAGCCTTATAATAAGCTATTAGTTTATACAATTAAAATACTATTATAGTCGATCGTGATTGTATTAATATTTTATTCCCGATCAAAACTCATCATGTCCACATTAATTGAATCTGAGATACATTTTTCACAAAAATAATATTCATTTAATAGCTATTTATGTATGCTAATTACTTTTTGATATTTTTATACTGGAAATGGGCGACTCATTAAATGTATTGTGTTGTGGAAAATAGTATTTGTTACTTTCCCCATTTACGAAAGCGGTTTAAACTGTCAGCTGGATAATTTATTATTGTAAACTTACATTTTGTAGATAATATCTAAATTTGAATAAATATATATATACATATATATATATATATATATATATATATATATATATATATATATATATATATATATATATATATATATATATATATATATATATATTATTTAATTAGTATGTACATATATAACTGTCCGAAAATCGTCCTTAACCTTGAAAACTTCGCACGTGTCGTTGTTAGTTTTTTGTTGTTGTTATATTTTAACTAAACGCCGACTAACCTAACTTATTTATAAATAAATAAGTATGTGTATTTATTTTTGAGGGCAAAAATCCGAAGAGATCGCGGCCGGTGATTCGGAGGTCAAGACAAATGTCAACCATTATCAATTTACGCAATTCTCAAGAACATCCTACTAAACAGTAAATACTAGTTGTTATAATAATACAAATATTATGTGTAACTAATCGTAATTCGATATACGAGCAGACTCTCGTTATCTCGCAATGTGTTGTGTCTGTTTTTCGATGCTTTGTGAGATTGCATACCTGATGTGAGTTTTCAGCGGTCCAAATGTGGCATTCAAGATGCTCTTTATAAACGTTGTATTGTTTATCTTCAACCACTGTGCACTGTTAAAGACTATCTGGCTTTGTTTACGTGTTTTGGTTCAATAAATAAATAAATAAATGTGATTATATTAAGTGCGTGTTCACACACCGGCGATTCAACGCCAACTGACTGACTGTCTTTAGGAAATTTTAGCAATTCGAAAAAGTAGGGATGCCACATTGTCTACGATCCGGGAATATTCATATTAAAAATATATATAATATAATGAGTATGCGTGTACAATAATACTTCCAAACTCGAGTCTATTAGTACACACACGACTCACTAAATCACTATTATATTGAATACGGCCCTGAGTATCCTCGGTTCATTTGGAATATGTTAAAAGGTATATGGATTTTTTAATAAAAAATAATATTTTATAGTAATGCAACATTTGTTTGTATAAATTACTAACAGTCGTATTTAGTAACATGCATAAATGATAGCTGTCACTCTTACTCAAGTAGATGATCTGGCAAAATGGATGATTACTCGATTTTGACAACTGTAATAATTGAAGTTGGTAGTGACAGCTGTCAAAATCAAGTAATCCCGCTGTCACTTTGACAGTGACAGGTGAATTCATCCATTTTGCCAGATCATTTACTTGAGTAAGAGTAACAGCTGTCATGTTTGCATGTTACTGAATACGACTGTAAGTGTAAAAAAATAAATGAAGATTATTACTTAAATTCTTGTTGAAAAAAATAATACTCAAGAATGAATTTGTCGCCAAAGGTTTCGTTGATAACCGCTTGCATCGCTCGTACTGGTTATTTGTCACTTATCGATCTTTATAATAACATAACACCGTCTTTCACTTAATATGGTAAAGTTGCTTGATATAATCAAGGACAAATAATATGTTATTATGTGAACAATTTACATGATCACTCTCAAGTGTTGGATTTTGGGGTCTTCATTGTTGCAGGTGGCCACAGCCCGTGTATGTGTATAATATGCGCTTTTACTAGTGCCGGTCATGAAAACAATACGCATGATACTTCTATGAGTTAATTTCGAATATGCATACTGAATATATGTAGGATTCAAAATGCGCACTATCGACTACATTATGCAGAAAGTTTAATCACTGAATAAGTGTAGTCTAATCGCAGTTCAATAGTCAAATCCTATAATACGGATCACGTCTACACTTAGTTTAATAAGGCATTTAATACTATCGCCAATATAATGAATAATTCACTATAATTTTAAATTGGATACTATCGCCAATTTATATAATACTATAATTACAGCCGTTTGCGGTAAGTTGGTTCGCCTCTACACGTGTTTGAAATTTGACTAAAAATATCATATTAATAATTTAGCACATGTGGCGACTTTTTAAATATAAATAATATGGTGAAATATGACGACACTATTAATTCTTTGAACACTTGTAATACTTGTTTAGTTTGATTGCGAATATTGTGCTGCTGATAAATTTAATCACTTTAGAAATACGAGAATTAACTCTCCACTTTCAAAAGTGCTTGTAATACATCGATATCACATAAAAAAGTGTCTATTATCAAGAAGTGTCGAATAAACATCAGTGTTAAAACGCCTTGATTCGTGAATGTGTAGATTAAATGTCATAATTACTTAGCATTTCAAAAATGCCGTAAAAATGGTCGTAGAAACTACACTAAAGTTTGACATTTAAAGCTTCTTATTTTTTTTAATCGACGTTTACTCTACACACTAGTGGTAGTGTAATAATTTAAAAAAAACAATCCAATACACTTGACCCCTCATATTATATTATAAAAAAACTATCCCTTATAACATGTGAAGCACACCGAGATACAGAAGAATTTTCGACAATATTTGGTTTCACCAAAAATCTCACATTAGCTTAGATACAAAAAAGGAGAGCTGTTATATTACTTTTATCAATACACCATAGTAAGAAAATTATTGTAGAAAATAAAAGAATGCATTTTTCTTTATAATTAATCAAACCTAATCCTGGGAAAGATCTTTAAAAACAATGAAAAAATACGTATAAACGAATTTTAAACATTAATATGTAATTTATTTTTCATTTTGCTATTTAAATATAAAGAAATACGTAATTTTTATTATTTTAATAGAAAGAATTGTTCGATAAATAGAGTGTTTGCACGCGGCCAATGAATCCAAAGACGGTTAATAAATTATTTCTAATAGTAGTTGCAAATTGTTCATCTTTTCGGGCATCAAACATTGAGATTTTGTCATTGGATCCATGTTTGTTTTTAATGTAATTCCCGCGTAGCTAAATTGTCAAGCAAGAATGCCGATTCCTATTTTTTATTTAAATATAAATTAATGAATTTATTTTCCCGGTTTTGAGAGCATTGAAGCTGTTTTTGTGTGAATGCACTTAGAAGAGCGCAGCAAGTTATTTTAGGTGCATCACTGACTTCCATCGTGTCTCTTTTTAACTCAAAACAAAGAGTCTCTTTCCAACATACAGCGTCACTAATTATCCATAAAGAAAAACAGAAACAAGGAAGAACAGTGTTGCTTAGAAGCCGAATTATGATATTGTAAGATTAAACACAATCACTCGACCTTCGAATTTAAATTTGAATTGTATTTTTTTTACACAACGTTTTTATTATTGAATTTAATGATTATCTTTTATATTTATTCAGCTGCTGGACATGCTCAAGTTTTACGCCAGATTTGAGATCAGCGATGAAACCGGAGATCCTCTCACCGATCATGACATGACTTTGGATCATTATTCCAGGATCACTTCACTACAGGCAAGTTCAGTATTATATAAATAAATTATCGAATGTTTTTGTTTTAATCTTTGTTGAAATTCACAGAAAGCCGCATTTTCAAAGTTTCCCGAATTGCGCAAATTTTCCCTGGTTAATGTTGCGAGCGTTGACACCAGAGAGAATCTTCAGAAATATTTTGGGAATTTAAGGTAATTTAAAATACAGTAAATCATCAAGGTTCTAAGACTATATAATAAATTATATTTAATATTATAATTGTTTTAGTGTTGAAAAGCTCCGGGCCATTGCCACTCATTTAAATCTCGTCCCTCCTCCAGGATCTGAACATGAAGCTGATTGGCATCGTTTGGATGAAGAATTCCTCAAAGAGCTTTTGGTAAGATTTTTCAATACGAATAATTGTTACAATATAAAGATGATGATTTTAATGTTCAGATATCACGACATTCACGGAGAGTGTCTCAACTGGAAGAATTAAACTCCATGCCCTTATATCCAACTGAAGATGTTATATGGAATGAAAGTGCAGTTCCTTCGGAATATTACAGCGGAGAAGGATGCCTCGCCTTGCCTAAGTTAAATCTTCAATTTTTAACCCTCCACGATTACCTCTTGCGAAATTTCAATCTCTTCCGACTCGAGAGTACTTGTGAGTATTTAAGTATACCAACAATATGATTTCGTTTATTAAACAATATATTTATTTTTCAGATGAAATCCGTCAAGATATTGAAGACGCTGTGAGCAGACTTTGTCCATGGTAAATCATCATCTTAATAATATTGTTGTCTTAAAATTTAATTATGTGATTTAATAGGAAAGATGAAGAGAATGGTGTTTATTATGGAGGTTGGGCTAGAATGGCTCAACCCATTACCGGATTCGCCGTAGTTGAAGTCGCCAAGCCCAATATCGGAGAGAAAAAACCTTCGAGAGTTAGAGCCGACGTCACCGTCGTTCTCTCAGTTAGAAATGATATTAAAAATGAATGGGAAAATTTAAGGAAGAGAGATGTTTGCTTCTTGATTACTGTCAAACCCACACAACCTATCGGTACAAAATATGATCATCGCGGCGATTTCCTCGAACAAACCGGAGTCGCATTTATCAGAGGGTGTGAAATCGAAGGTATGTTGGATGCCACCGGAAGAGTAATCGAAGAAGGTGTGATGGAAAAACCTGAACTTCCCGGTGATAGTAGAACATTCCGTGTCAGTCTCGATCCCAATCAATATGCCCAAGATTTAGACGCAGCCAGTAAAGGAAAAGAGGTATTATTTTATATTAAATATTAATAAAATAATAAATTACAAATTATTATATTTGTCAGGATGTGTATGAAACATTCAATATTCTGATGAGACGCAAACCTAAAGAGAACAATTTCAAAGCCGTATTGGAAACTATAAGAGAGCTTATGAATACCGAGTGTGTTGTTCCCGATTGGCTTCATGATATAATCCTGGGTTACGGAGATCCAGGTCAAGCGCATTATTCAAGGTACACTCCTCATTATAACTTAATTAAATCCTCAAAACTATTTATTTATTTTTAATTTTACAGAATGCCAAACGAAATAGCCACAATGGACTTCAACGATACATTCTTGGATCTCGACCACCTTCGTAAAAGTTTCTCCGATTATCAGATAAAGCTAAAAGTTGACAATGTGTCCAAGATATCCAGACCCTTTAAGTAAGTTTACATGAATCGGAATATATATTTATAATAATTTATCTTTTTCAATGTTTCAGATTGACATTCGAAGATGTTCTTACAAAGGAAAATAAAGAAGATGACGCGATGGAAACATCTGAAGAGCTGAAGAAGACTATTCTGGTAGAACCGCATGTTGTTCCGAATAGAGGACCTTATTTGTATAACGAACCTAAAAGGTATACTCATTTAAATAATGGCCTTCGGTGACAGTTGATAATGTTAATTTTATTTAAGGAATACAATTCTCTTCACGCCGACTCAGGTTGAAGCCATTAGAGCAGGAATGCAACCTGGACTAACTCTTGTCGTTGGACCTCCCGGAACAGGTATGTATTTAATATCTTATAATGTATAATAAATATAAACTATCCTATTTTTAGGTAAAACCGATGTGGCTGTGCAGATAATATCAAATCTGTACCACAACTTCCCGTGGCAGAGAACTTTAATTGTCACCCATTCCAATCAGGCACTTAATCAGCTTTTCGAAAAGATCATGTTGTTGGATGTCGACGAAAGACATTTGCTACGTCTCGGTCACGGAGAAGAAGCTTTGGACACTGAAAAAGACTTCTCGAGGTAATTTAACATCATAATTGCAATCCGGACACAAATAACAATATATGATTAATTTCAGGTACGGACGAGTTAATTTTGTGTTAGCGAAAAGATTGGAGCTTCTTGAATCTGTACAGCGATTACAAGAGAGTCTTGACGAACAAGGAGATGTCGCAGCCACTTGTGAAACCGCTGCTCATTTCTTCTTGTATCATGTCATTGCTCGTTGGGAGAAATTCTTGGCTGCTTGTAAAAATGCAGAAAAGGTTTGATTAAGATCATAAATATAATTGTATATTCTTTTTCTTATTATTGAATTATTTTTAGTCTGAAGTTGGTATTATCGATAAAGAGTTTCCATTCCATGGTTTCTTTGAAAATGCACCCAAACCGCTTTTTAAAGGAAAGACTTATGAAGAAGATATGGATATTGCCGAAGGATGCTTCAGGTAGTTATATCAAAATGCATTCAATTTAATTACCAAACTTGTTTTTTACCAAACATTTGGAATTGAATTATTTTCATGAGAACCATTCGTATTTATTTTTAGATACATTGAAAAAATATTTGAACAGTTAGATGAATTCAGAGCTTTTGAATTGCTCAGATCCGGATTGGATAGATCAAAGTATCTTCTCGTTAAGGAGGCTAAAATAATCGCCATGACTTGTACTCACGCCGCTCTAAAAAGAAAAGAACTCGTCGAAATGGGTAAGAAATTTACAATATTTAAATTGTATAGAATGATTGTTAATAAATTATAATTATTATCAGGATTCAAGTACGATAACATCCTCATGGAAGAAGCGGCGCAAATTTTAGAAATTGAAACATTCATACCTCTTCTTCTGCAAAACCCACAAGACGGATTTTCTAGATTGAAACGTTGGATCATGATTGGAGATCATCACCAGTTGCCTCCGGTCATCAAAAACATGGCTTTTCAGAAATATTCCAATATGGAGCAGAGTCTGTTCACAAGGATGGTGAGATTAGGTGTGCCCACTGTCGATTTGGACGCCCAAGGAAGAGCCAGGGCCAGTATTTGCAACTTATATAACTGGAGATATAAGGCTCTGGGTAACCTCGGCCATGTTGTCAATCTTCCCGAGTACCGCGTGGCCAATGCCGGCTTCTGCCATGATTTCCAATTAATAAACGTTGAAGATTTTAATGGAATCGGAGAGAGCGAACCCAGTCCATACTTTTATCAGGTATGATTTATCATTCATATTAATCATTATTATATTTTAATATATTATTTATAATTGTAGAATCTTGCTGAAGCAGAGTACACGGTGGCCGTCTTCATGTACATGCGACTCCTCGGATATCCGGCTGATAAAATATCAATACTCACAACTTACAACGGTCAAAAGCATCTCATTAGGGACGTCATCAATATCAGATGTGCTCAAAATCCACTCATCGGAAAGCCGTACAAAGTAACGACTGTGGACAAGTATCAGGGTCAGCAGAATGATTATGTGTTGGTTTCTTTGGTGCGTACGAAAGCTGTGGGTCATCTTCGTGACGTCAGACGTTTGGTCGTAGCCATGTCTCGTGCAAGACTCGGACTCTACGTATTCGCAAGAGCATCATTATTTAGAAATTGCTTCGAACTACAACCGACATTCCATCAGGTAAATATAGTGAAATTTCGTCACACTTAAATTTAAAAAATAAAAAAGGCTATTTTATTAGGGCGCCATAAAGTGAATTTTAAAAGAGAGACAAAAATGTATTTATTAAGATAAAAATCGTCACTATTTTTATTTTTGGTTATGAACATAATAAATCTTTAAAAAAAAAAATCTCCTTAACGAGGTGTGCTTATTTTTTTATTACTTACATTTTATTTATTAAATTCTAAATCAACTATGATGGCGCTTAAAGTCAAATAGCCTTTTTTTACCATCTATGTGTAATTTTATATATTTAAAGAAATTCTTATTATATACAATAATTTTATTGTAAATAACAAGAAAGTTCAAGTCAGGATCGAATAATTTAAATGATAAATTATTCAACTTCCGCTAACATTGTCCCATATGGGCGCCCACAGGGGGGGCAAAAGGGGTCATTCCCCCCCTGGATTGATAAATTTAGAAATAAATCCCATCATAAATAAATTAATTAAATACTTTGTATTGTAGTTAATGTCAAGGCCACAAATTTTGGAATTATATCCCCAAGAACGCCACCCGACGACGAGACCTGTCGGTACTTTGCTGCCTGAAGCTCCTCTGATCGTCAACGACATGGCTCAAATGGCACAATACGTCTACGATTTCTACATTGAAGAAGTGAAAAAGATCAAAGACACCCTACAAGTAAATTATACATATTTTTTTATAAACGTTATCTGTATAATATTTTTTTTTTGCGACCGGCTTATCAATTTAGAAATATTGTTTTGTTTCCATGTCCATTATGATATCACATTTATATTTGTTATATAAAATTTATCTGGCTGTTATTGTTTTGAAATAAAATTGTCATTATGATTATTCAAAGGAATCCAAGAAAGAATGGTTGGCACCGGGTGAAGGCATCAATCAAGAAGCTCCCGACAAATTTGTATCACAGCATCCCGGAGTGGGCGATGTTGATTCCAACAGCGACACGGAAACCAATGAAGAAGATACTCCGGTGAAGAGGAAAAAATCAAAGAAAAAAACAGCAGAAATCAGACCACAAGACTTCGAAGTCACTGCTATAACAAATGAAGTCGAAGATGTCGAAATGTGAACAAAAATATCTAATTATAAAAGAGACCACTGTAATAAATTTTTTAATAAAAATGTAGTTTTTTTTAAATTTATTTTGAAGGGAAATTTTAACATACAAAACAATTATATTGGATAAATGATGCTGTTATTTTGACAATTTCAAAATATTTATTTTTTTCAATAGTATTGGATTTTTAAATAATGAAACCATCTCTCATGTTTTTCTCTAAGTTTTTGAATATATAATAATCAAACTTGGTCCACGTGGGTATAATGAAGTACTTTGAGGTATTTGAGGCTTTATTATTTGATTATTGTATTATTTTTTGTCGACTTTCTAATATTATAATATTTATTTCTTTAATATATACTATAAAGTTGAATGCAAGTTTCAAAAATGATAATTTTATTATTTGAATATTGTTCTGTTAATATCCGAAAATTCAAATAGAATAATACATTGTGCAATGTAATAAAAATGTAAGCTGTGCAGTGCTCTACGCTTGTGAGCAATTGAAAACCTGTTTTTTTTCACCCTTTTGACCGAGCTTTGATAATAATAAAATTTTGAATCACTAAAATCAATAAATAACCTCAAGGAACATGCTAGAATAATATTTGACCTTGAGAAGTTACAAAATACTACAATAACAAACTAGTAGGTATATTAGAAAAGGTAAGTTTATATTTATTTTTGTTAAACGCGAGTCAAAACCTCAGGGGTGTAAAACCAACAATATTTTAAATACAATTGATTAACAGGTTCTGTTATTTGATCGTGAATGGAGAGAATCTATTTTCGGAATAATCGATCGGTGTTCAATGGGTAATATTTTTAACTGTGAAGGTTGACGACTCCTGCATCCAGTCCCCAATAATCTTGTCAGTAGGAACATTTATCTTATTCAGTCGATTGCTAGACGCCAGGGCTTCCATTGACCACACGAGGAAAATATATTTACAAACGGTAATTTATCACACACCGCATAAAAAATACACTACAAAGTGTTTTTGCGGTTAAACAAAATAACAATTACATGCAATCTTATCAACATTTTTCACATATTTAACTGATGCAACCGATCAATCGCAAACAGTCTACCGAGGAAAATACTGTAACACGTGTTTTTTAATTAATGTATCGATCTATTCTTATTAAACATAACCTGCAATATATATATTTTTTGAAATCTGTTTCAGTCGATCGAAAATGTCTGAAAATCATTGCCCTTTGAAGAAACCCAACAATGTAGTATTCATCAGTCCAGATACTCCTTCTAAATGCACTTGGAAGCTCGATGATGCCGCCCAAAATAGCGTCCATTCATCGCGACCATCGTAAATAATCAATATTACAAATTGAAAAGTATACAATATTGACACATTTATTTTCAGAAAGCCGCGTCCTAAAATCCTACCCAACATATTACATGCCATAGGGAACAGTCCACTCATAAAATTGAATAAAATCCCCCAATCGGAAGGAATCAAATGTGAAATGTGTAAGTTCATAAATTAAAAACGTAATAAATCATAAATTAAAATTAATAAATATTTAGACGCCAAGTGTGAATTTCTCAATCCCGGAGGCTCTGTAAAGGACAGGATTGGCTATAGAATGGTCTTGGATGCTGAAGAGAAAGGACTTATAAAACCGGGCTATACTGTAATTGAACCGACATCCGGAAACACCGGAATCGGTTTAGCTTTGGCTTGTGCAGTCAGAGGTATAATTTTATATAATTTATCAACACAAATGGGTTTTAAATAAAATTATGTTTCAGGTTACAAATGCATAATTGTGATGCCTGAAAAAATGTCCAATGAAAAAGTTGACACTCTAAAAGCACTCGGGGCACATATTATTCGAACTCCGACTGAAGCCGCATTCGATTCCCCAGAATCACTCATTATGGTGGCACACAAACTAAATACTGAAATCCCATGTTCGATTGTATTGAATCAAGTACGTAGGTAGACTAAAAATTATTTGACTATGATATAAAATTATTGAAAAAAATAGTTACAAATAATGTATGAATCAATTCCACAGTCAAAGAATTTTAAGTAACATTTCATTAACTATAATTACGATACTAAAATATTGGAAATAATTTCAGTATCGTAATCCTGGTAACCCGTTGGCTCATTACGATGGAACTGCTAATGAAATACTCCACGATCTTGACGGTAATGTTGATATGATTGTGTGTGGAGCCGGAACTGGCGGTACCGTTGCAGGAGTCGGCAGAAAGATCAAAGAAGAATGCCCTTCCTGTATTTTAGTCGCGGCTGATCCAGAAGGTTCCATTTTATCATTACCTGACGAACTAAACAAGTCAGATGTGTCTTTTTATGAGGTCAGTACATTTTAAGTGATAAATTATTATCTTCAATACGGAAACATATTCATGAGATAAAAAAAAATATTGATGTTAATTGATTCCTTACGTCACAAACACTGTTCTTGAACTAACACCTCTAACAATATGATAATACATTGACGCAACTAAATATATGTATTTTTTATGAATTGCAGGTTGAAGGTATCGGCTATGATTTTATTCCAACTGTTCTCGATAGATCTGTAGTAGATAGATGGATAAAAACTAATGATTCTGAAGCTTTCCCTATGGCTCGGCGATTAATTGCTGAAGAAGGACTTCTCTGTGGTGTGTATGATATTTTATATTATAATAAAAAGTGACACAATTGAGCAAAAATTCATTTTGGGTGCTCGATATAAAAAAATACTACAGATTTAAAGTAAATACTTTTATATTTCACTTTGGTAGCTGAATTTGAAGAAGACATCCATTGAAAATTGTGGGAGTACAACATTTA
Source organism: Agraylea sexmaculata (assembly GCA_022606485.1). NCBI lineage: Eukaryota > Metazoa > Arthropoda > Insecta > Trichoptera > Hydroptilidae > Agraylea > Agraylea sexmaculata. The sequence continues at coordinate 1,004 of JAGTTH010006088.1, read as the reverse complement.
AAATATTCTTCTCAAACAACTGTCGAAACAAAACCAATTGATATTCCATATTCAAATTTTGACATAAAAAAATCACAATTAGAAACCACTACATAATTATCATTAATAATGTATATTAATTATTACAGGTGGAAGCAGTGGAAGTGCAATGTCCGTGGCATTGAAAGCCGCTAAAGAATTAAAAGAAGGACAGAAATGTGTCGTTTTACTACCCGACAATATCAGAAATTACATGACCAAGTTCATTAGCGATAACTGGATGGAAGCGCGAAATTTGAAGGAAGTTTCTCCACAACAGCATTGGTACAGTTGAATTAATAAATCGTATTAAAATATCAGTGATGAATATTAATATTCTTTTTTTACTAAACAGGTGGTGGAATACTAAAGTATCAAGTCTCAATTTGAGCTCGCCACAAAGTCTATATTCATCAATTACTTGTGAAAAAGCCGTAACTGTTTTGAATGATAGTGATATTGAACAATTTCCCATTCTGGATCAAGCTGGGTATTTAATAAATCTCTTATCACTTTAATGGATTGATTATAATTGAATTTATATTTATAGCAATATCAAAGGAATGGCCAAACTCAGTCATCTGATGAATAATATTGTGACAAAGAAGGTTTCGTTTAATGATTCTGTGGAAAAAGCATTGTTCAAGCAATTTAGAAAAATTGATTCGAATACAACTCTGGGAAAAGTTTCTCGAATTCTTGAAAAAGAGCCGTTTGTTGTGGTTACAAAATCAAATGCTGGTAATAAATTTGTTTTTTTTTTGTTAATAATGTTTCATAAATTATGTACGTATTTAATATATATTTATTTTTAAGGTATTGAATCCCCTGTTGCTGTAATTACTCCAAAAGACTTGATGAAGTTCATTTCAAAACCACAAAAAGAAATAGAAAATAACCACCATTGATTTTTTTAAATTGTGTAATTTTAAAATTATATTTTTTTATATAATTTTTTTAACAATAATCAATCAACATATTGTCAT